>JAJLSF010000326.1:0-69922 GCA_030567395.1 Citeromyces hawaiiensis
CATGTTAACTTATCGGCGTAGTCTGATGCATGCCATTCCGATTCAATACGTATCAATGTTAACGCAATGTGATTGTCGTTCGTTCCCCTGCATGCTGCATATCGTCCATGCACATACGACACTGAGACGCGTATAGTACAGCTGTAATTTACATGGTGCGTAACCTACTTGTAAGGTGCGGATAAAATGCTTTTTGATGGATGTTTCTAACAGTTTGAGATCAATTTCATTAATAATTACCCAGGTCAGAAACTCACTCAACAAGTGATAAATACCAACAGATGAGATACACAGTTGTGGATTAGCCGTCAATTCTTGGATATACAAGATCCTTGCTTAAAATTACTTAGCTCTTAGGTCAAGAACTATTTGGCCAGCACTGAAATTGCCCTTAGCTTGTAAAAATTTCAAAAGTTCGACAACATGTCGATATCATCTTAAAAAGATCCTCATTGAAAAACCGCAACTTTTTATTTTGAAATACATGTACACATTGCTGAACCAGTTAACCAAATCACTCAAACTCCAGCAACACCCATCATGAAACCAGCGAGCCCCGCAAGAATGGTAGCATATTTTAGTTTCTGAGAGTTTACAGGCAGGCCGAGAGCATCGGCAGAGTTTTCCAAGGAAGTTGCAGAGGCAACTGAACTAGAGCCAGATGCAGTCTCAGAGGATGAGGCGCGAGTCATACCGGATGACTTCATAGAGCTCATTGCAGATGATGCAGCAGAACTGGGGCTCAAATTGCTGAGCATGCTTGTTTGCGTTCCGGCGGAAGAGAGAGCAGCACCTCCAGAGGAAACGACCTGGGATGCTGTTCCTGATGCTCCTACAAGACCGCTACTGGCAGCTGCTGTTAGCGAAGAAAAAACACCAGTTCCTGAGCTTGTTAATGCAGCGGCGGCACTTTCAACGTTTGAAGCTGCACCGCTAGCCCCGCCTAAAATGGTGGATGCCCCATTTTGTAACTCCGATGCTCCACCGGTTGCAGCTGACTGCAAGCCAGCAGTGAGCGATGCGAGGTCACTGACTGGAGCGACGTTCTGTGTTCCGACCAAATCAAGACTGTTCATGATGTATAACTTTGAGGAGGATGGTACCAATATTTAATTGTTTTCCCACAGCAACCACATAGCCTATTGTGTGTGAAATTTTTTGCTGCAAAAGTAAGCATTCTCGCGTGGCGGGTGCGCTTTTGAGCCTCTATATGCAATGCATCATGCAAGGGGAGAAAATGCTTAGCATGCCCCCTTGAGACATTTTGATGCCAAAAATAGAACTTCCATCAGTAGTGATTGTTCGCGAATGCAATTGATATCTACTTTTTCCTGTAGAGTCTATAGAAGAATCTCATATTTTCAAGTTTGATAGGGTAGTCCAGTTCCTCGTCGATTCTGAACCAAATGCTATCATTCGAATCCACCAGCTCCCAAGCACCTTTACCACTATCAGATGGCCCGCATAGTATCGTATCAACAAGGAAAAAAATGGGAAACTTTTTCTGACCGACATCTATTAAGGAGTAGGATCCTGCACTTTCTGCCATCAGCATGAGCGCTCCCTTTTTGCAATGCTTCGAGAGAAGGTGCAGAAACTGAATTGAGCCGTTCTTATCGGCAGCGAAAAGCTCATTCGTGGTGAAAAGTAAGGTTATAAGATCTTGCTGAGATAATTTCAAGCTCAACGGAGTCTCATTCAAAACATCACCCTGTAAGAAGGATGTGTGAAGAGCGCTTGTGTTCTCAAACCAATGCGATGCGCACCACGCTGAAATGTTATTTACAATGTTGGTCCAATCTGCGATATCCACTAACGTCAAATTAAGCTGTGTAGTTGAATATGTTTCGAGTTCTCTTGCGCGGGAGAATGAACTGATAAATGCAACGAGTTCAGCTCCTGCCCCAGCACCTATGCCTAGTACATTAATGCTGTCGTTACTCAAATGCGTCAGCGCATTCCGCACCGGAGAAAGATGGCTGAAAAAGGAAGAATAACACAAAGCACGAGCTGGAGACCATCTTACAACGTATGCAGACCTTCTTGTATCATCGCTAAAAGCCAGGTTATAATCTCGCTTAAACAGATCACCCTTTACAATCTGTATTTGCTCTTGACAGTGGTCAGAATTTTCAAGAAACTGTTGAAAGCACTCTTTGAAAAGACGAATAACGTTCTCTCCAGGCTGCTGAAACTGAGAGCTGAAGGAAATCGCGTCAGACTTCTCACCACGCTTGACCCTGGCCACTGAAGGTTTTTCCTCTTCTTGCTGAGGCTTCTCCTCTTGTCTTTCTCTATGTCTCGCTATTCTTCTGCTCATCTGCCCTATAATAAATGCCGTTACCCGGACATGCATGTGTCTATATAAAGAAGATGTTTTTTCTCGAAGTTTTTTTTTTCTATAACCAATCTGTGCTGGAGGGACGCCCATTACTTCTTTGGTTCTGCCTTAGAAGCGATGTAGGTCGAAACTTCAGCAGCTCGGCGCTCGAGAAGCAAGTAAACGTCTTGACATCATTCCTTCAAGGAGTCCCAAAAATGAGAGACCCTTTTGCTGTTTGACGGTCACTTAGCCTAACAACTGTATCCCCACGGTCTGGTCCTACTTCGGTGGTTGAGCGGACTGTGGTAAGATTGGTGGTTTAACTTTGTGGCTTTAGGCGACGGGAGTATCCGTTTTGGTACGGGAAGCCTTGTTGGGTGGTTTTGACAACGTCCCTCGTGGACTATTGTACAGAGTTGCTCCGTCGACAGGTTGAATATTGAGGGAGGCCTGGTCTTGAATTCTCACTTTTGGGTGGTCGAGTTCGACCATTATGGGCTTCCCACTGCGGTATATTCCTGAACGCTGTGTATGGTCATTGACCTTTGATCACTTGGGTAAAACCATACTGCATACATCTGTAAATCTCATCTATTGTTTTGCTCAAAATGTGGAGAAATATACAATGATTTTCGAAGACTTTTCTCTTAAACTATCCATTTATTAATGGAAACATCTCTCTTAAATCATCATAAAAAAGTTTTCTTTCGGTAATTCTATGTAACCTAACAACAGCCTGATTTCGCACTGTCACCACCAGCGTTTACATCGACCCCGCCCCCGGTTGTTGGACCTTGAATGCCAACCTTCTCCTCATAAAGCTTCGCCAAACTATAAAAGATATTCTCCACGTTGAGGTTATTTTTAGCACTGGCCTCAAGAAAGGGAACGTTCAATTCCTGGGCAAGTAACTCACCCTGCTTAGTGGAAACTTGCCTCGACTCTTCCTCGTCGCACTTGTTTCCTACCAAAATCAATTGAGCATCGTCATTTGCATGCTGATTTACAGTTTGAAACCAGTTTTTCGTGTTATCGAATGAGGCCTCAGACGTGACATCATAAACGAGTACAATTCCCATAGCACCTCTGTAATAAGCTGTGGTGATCGTTCTAAACCGCTCTTGCCCTGCAGTATCCCATACTTGCAATTTGATCTTCTTGCCGTTTATTTCAATCGTCCTAATCTTGAAGTCTATGCCGATAGTGGTGATAAAGCTTGGTACAAACTTGTCTTCAACGAACCGGAGCAGCAGGCATGATTTCCCAACACCAGAGTCACCAACAAGAAGTAGCTTCATCGTCATGTCATAAGATCTATTCATTGCTTTCCCCGACATCCTTTGCTGCCTATATTACGTATCAGAGGATAATTTGGTATTGACACGGTCTGACATTTTGATGTGCATGTACTGAGTAATCCAATAAAAAGTTGGGAATGATGTTCAATTCGAAAACCTTTAAAGGGTTCTTGATTACTTGAAGCAGGATTAAATGCTATAGAGGCCAGATAACATTCTAAAATTAAACCTAAATGAAATAAAACTAATTTACTAAAAATTTAACCAAAAGAAAGTAGTTATCACTTGAACTGAAAAGGTTTAGTTTCAAGGCCTCCTTAACATCCCAGGGTCAAATAATTCCACCGATCCACTTTAAGAAAGAACTATACACTTCTAATCGTTCTGTATATCAGGGCATCTTCGGAAAATGAACGGGCGAGAGAAAGAGTTTGGGATTAACTCCTTTGACTTGATATATATGCCCTCTGAATGAGTGCTACAAGAACATCTTGCAACAGTATCAGCAGAAAAGGACCTCATCCTGCTATCTCTGGCAACGTGCTGAATGACATTGAGAATTGGCCAACAGTAACTGTAACATAAATATTCACCTTTTTTTCGTGATGCTTTGCCAACCTATAGAAGTTATCCTCGACGTTAAGGTTACTTTTTGCACTGGCCTCAAGGAACGGCACATTCAACTCCTGAGCAAGTACGTCACCCTGTTTAGTGAAGACCTGCCTCCAGTCTTTCTCATCGTACTTATTTCCCACCAAAATCAACTGAGCATCATCATCCGCATTCTGTTGCGCAGCTTGAAACCATTTTTTCGTGTTGTCGAACGAATCCTCAGAAGTGATATTATAAACCAGTATAACCCCTAGCACCGCTGTAATATGCTGGAATTATCGTAAAGACTTCTTTTGCCCCGCAGTAGGCCACACTTGAAATTTGATTTTCTTACAGTTCAAATCAATCGTCCTAATCTTGAATTCAATACCAATGATGGTAATTGAGCTTGGTACAAGCTTGCCTTCAGCAACTGGATTAGCAGAGACGACTTACCGACCCCAGAGTCTCCAACAAGTAGTAGTTTGATCGGTTTCTCATACACAGCTTTCCCCGGCATGACTATGTTACCTATTAGACGGTAACTCAGTATTGACATGGTCTGACATTGTGATCTGAATAATCTACAGTACGTCGAGTGGTCTTTGCTTCAAATAGCTTTAATCGGTTCCTGATCCGTTAAGGCAGACTCATTATCACGCGAGCGGGAGAACCTTCGTCACTTGGGTTGACAAATTCTGTTCTCCCCAGGGTTGATAATATAATGAGGCTACCTCGGAAAATGAGCTATACAGTAGTCCTGTTTCCCAAGGTCCCTATGGAATGAACGGCCAAGACAGAGATAAAGAATCACTCTAACGGTCACTTGTATCTTACGTATTGATACTTCATGTTTTTTGATGGTGCTAATTATACCTCTGACAAAAATCTGCCAATGAATCAAGTGAAATGTGCGATGAATTGCTCACATCGATACTTCTGGAAGAGCACTCGATTGTGTTTCCCCCCGCCGTTTTCCAACAGGGCGTATGGCGTAGTTGGTAGCGCGCTCCCTTAGCATGGGAGAGGTCTCCGGTTCGAATCCGGATTCGTCCATTATTTTTTGGCTCCTGTTTTCAGTCGTGTACCAAACGGGATCATCCTCCGTGTAAATCTCATCCTGTTAATTTTTCGTTAGTTATTCGAAGATGCCTACCGTTGCCGTTGATAAGGAGGATCTATTTGCCAGTCTCGGCAAATCCTATTCGACGCAGGAATTTGATGAACTCTGTTTCGAATTTGGAATCGAACTCGACGAGGATACCACTGCAGACTGCAAAAATGGAGAACGGCCACAACTCAAGATTGAGATCCCAGCCAACCGATACGATATGCTGTGTTTTGAAGGGATTGCTCAAGCGTTGAATGAGTTTTTGGGCAACTCAAAACAGCCGGATTTCAGTCTGGTGCCAGTTGAGCCTTCCATTTCTCTCACGATCAAAAGCTCAACCGCTGAAATTCGTCCTTACGCTGCTGCTGCTATCTTAAGAAACATACGGTTCACGGAACGCAGTTATGAGTCTTTTATCTCTTTGCAAGACAAGCTGCACAGTAACTTGTGTCGTAACCGTACACTCGTCGCTATGGGAACCCATGATCTCGATAAGCTGACCCCTCCCTTCACGTATGAGGCTCTCCCACCTGCTGAGATCGAGTTCACACCCCTGAATCAAACAAAGCAGATGAATGGTCACGAGTTGATGGAATTCTACGATCAAGATAAAAATCTGGGTAAATACTTGCATATCATCCGTGACTCACCTGTTTATCCTGTTATTCTCGATGCCGACAGAAACGTTGCTTCGATGCCGCCGATTATCAACTCTGAGAAATCCAAGATCTCGGTGGATACTCGTAATGTGTTTTTGGATATCACCGGAACGGATCGCACGAAAACTGAGATCGTGGTCAACCAGCTGGTGGCAATGTTCTCTACACACTGCGACGAGCCGTTCACTATCGAACCAGTGAAGATTATATCCGAACACAACGGTGAATCACGTGTATGCCCTCATTTGGTTCCTCGCACGATGGAGGCAGAGATTAGCTACATAAACTCGTGCCTGGGACTGGAGCTCTCCAGTGAGGATATTTGCAACTTGCTCAAGAAAATGTCGTTGACGGCGAAGGCTTCTGGGAAACAAAATACCTTAAGTGTGGAAATCCCAATCACTCGTCCTGACATATTGCATCAATGCGATATTATGGAAGACGTGGCTATCGCTTACGGATACAACAATCTACCCATTTCCAAGTTTGCTCCGACCGCTTCTGTAGCTCAGCCATTGAAAGTGAACAAGATTGCAGACATCTTGCGCCAAGCCTCAGCCCAATCGGGATATTCAGAAGTTATGCCACTGACTTTGTGCTCTCACGACGAAAACTTCCGTTACCTTAGACAGACCGATGACGGGAGTGCTGTCGTTAAATTGGAGAATCCCAAAACGGTCGAGTTCCAAGTTGTTCGTACCACCCTGCTTCCCGGAATCTTGAAAACAATCAAGGAGAACAGAAAGCACTCGCTGCCCATCAAAGTTTTCGAGGCCGGAGATATCGTCTTGAAGGACTCTTCCTTGGAGAGAGGAGCATTCAACCAGAGAAACTGGTCTGCCATCTATGCTGGAAAAACCTCTGGTTTTGAATACGTGCAGGGCCTTTTGGGCAAGATTATGCAAACTATGAGAGTGCCTTGGTTATCGGATCCTAAGATCCAGCTCGAAAGAGGTCACTGGATCGAGGAGGACAAGGAGAACCCAACTTTTTTCTCTGGAAGAGGAGCCAAGATCTTTTTCAGGGCGAGAAAGGGAGACGAGCCGAAAGCTATTGGTTCCATCGGTGTTATTCATCCAGAGGTTCTCCAGAGCTTTGACATTCCTTATGCTGCTTCTGCTGTCGAAATTAATGCTGAGGTGTTTCTTTAGTACACTGTAATAAATGATAGATTTGAGGAGATTTTTTCTCTGTTTCTTCAAAGAACTAAACAGGTATTATTTTCGGACTCACTCAACGTGTTGCAGGATGTATACGCACACTGTGAGGTACATGAACGATATATGCATGTTCATGAATGGATGACAGAATCGCTTCGTCTGAAAAGTTTGTTTTAACAGGGAGCTACCCTAAAGTCTTGCTCCTATGTCCTCAAGTGAATACGGCGGGCACCTGCTCGCCCAAAACCGCAATCATTTGGATGACGCTGAGAGCTGGCCAGACAGCATGATTATAACATTCAGCTATTGTCTCAACATCACCACAACATCAAAATACTACATCTCCTGGGAGTTCTCTCATCTGAAATTTTACATCTTAATAAATAGCTTGTCGCTTACGCTTCGTCGCGATTACTGTATTTATTTGAACAAAACTTTATTTTCAATTTTCTTAATACAAAACGGCATATAATACACCATGGAGAATGTTTTAACCCCTCGACTCAAGCCCTGGTAGACCAAGTAGATAGAGATGGGGTAGTTGTCATGACCCACGTTGCATTTCTACCTGTGTCATTGTGGTCCTGTCCTCTTGGTTGAAAGATACCCTCAGCGATACCACTCAGAGTTTGACCAGCATCCTTGGCGACATATGAACTTGCGACAGCGGGTGCAACAATCAGAATCACAAATAGAGCAAGAACAGAAAAGTATAGAGTGCAGTATCTTCTCACCATTCTCTTTCTGAGTTTAGCCTGCTTGAGAGAGTAGATTGGTGGCCTGATCTGACGACTTGGTTTCAGCCAGAACAGCATTACAGAGTGCCATCTGTCAATCAGTGGAATACAAAGGATGGGGAATTGGACAAACAGTAGGATATGTCCAAGAATAAAGTCCCCAGCAAACTCTGACATTTCAATGATCTTGGCAACAAACTCACGAGAAGGTTGAGTCCAAGCCATCCAACCCAATCCTGATCCATACCATTTTCCTGTCCAGAAAGCAGTGTTTGAATGGTCATTCTTGAACTCTCTTGTAAGCATGGTGACGGTCATGACTTTGAAAAGAAGTCTTTCACAATAGACAACTGTAGCCATACCAATAAGCATTCTACCAAAGCTGAAACCTTCCAAAACCCACATGACAATAAAGAAAACCAAGTGGATGATGACTGCGACACCGTGGGCAAAGGCGGCCATAACAGCTCCAGTCTTCTTGCAGCACATGCCCAGAAGAGGACCGGCACAGCAAGACATACCTAAGCAGAAAAACAAGACACCCATGTTGATCACCACGGGACCCAATGCACAAATCACCATACGGAAACAGGCATTGACAACGTGAACATCATCACCACGAACACCGTTCTGGGCATTGATGAAAAGGTATGCGGTGAAACATCCTGCGGCATAGATAGCACAAGGAATGGTATCTGCGAAAAACATGTTAGTACGATGAGCACGAGCAGCATCACCAGCAGCCTTCTCAGAGTCTTCTCCGAGGGTCTTTCTCTTAAAACCTGTGACTCTCGATCTCGACAATCTAGCGTATCCAATCCACGAGTTTCTGTGCCATTTACTGTTACCACGCGATAGCCAGCGGATGAAGTCTCTATAGTCGATGAAAAAGTCTTCCCACGCAAACTGGTGAGGGTTGAAGATAAACGGCGAGAACACGAGTGACGACAGAGAAGCCCAGAACCACAGTAAAGGTGGCTGCCAGTACGCAACTGTTCCGAACAGCAACAACAGCATGGAGCGGGCTCCGAGGTAAATGGAAGACTCCGCGAAACGCGAGTACAGAACGGAGAAAGGAATACGAGCTGTGGCGAAACCACGACCGGTCGAGATATATCTAGCTCCACCAATTGCCAAGTCTGTCATTACCGAAGAGGCGTAGATCTGTGCGACAAACACCTCAAACATTGGCGAGAGAGAACACAAGTGACGGAAAAATCTTTGAGTAGCTCTCCACACACCACGCTCCACCAACTCTTGTACCGTCAGCGGGATGAAAGAGATGAAGAACACAATGAAAATAGACAGCGTGTAACGACGGACCCAGTCCAAAGCAGGCGCAAGCTCGTAACAGCCTCTTGGGTAACGCGGATCGGTGATTGGCGTGTTTCTGTTGTAGTAACACAAAATCGATTCGTGGGCCAAAGAGTTCATGTTGACAAGAACAAGCATGAAGAACTGCAAAGAGAGCTGAATGAACAGATTGTTGATGTGGAAACCAGGATGCGCATAGTAGAATGATAGGAAACGGTCGAGAGGCAGCTGAGTGCCCAGGTAGTAATACTCACGTGACAACATCTGCTCACCCATACCTGCACCAATCTTTGTGGTAAAGTTCAGGATGGAACCGAATCCAAGATCACGTCCCTTACCACACTGGTAGTATTCACAGTGCTTGATACGACCACCACGAAGTACAGCGGTCATACCAGCGTAGATATCTTCGTTCAAATGCAAACCTTTTTGCGCTTTGGAAACACCTCCACGGGTACACATAAAGACAGAGTTGAGGAAATCGGGATGTCCATAATGAAGCTTACCGCCTATTTGAGCCATGGTACGGGCAAATAACGTACCAAACGTCTGCTCCTTACCAGCAGCAACATCACCCAAAACTCCAGAGTTTTCGGAGAAAATGTATTCACGGGCACCGACAATAGCGACTGGATGATTGTTGACAACCTGTTCCTCGCTCTTGAGTCCCAGGGCATACGGGTTCACGTGCTCGATGTTGAGCTCTTCGAACTCAGCCAACACAGATCTGATCTTCAAACACTCTTCCAAGTAGTTATCTTGGTTGGCATCGATCAACTGCAAGTACTCACCACGGGTGAAGATAAGAGAATGGTTCTGGTTATCGGATTTACCGTCACCCAAGATTGGGTTACCGGACAGCTGAACTCTGAATTTTGGTCTTCTGCGACCATTTTCCATGATTTCACAGTGACCGTCGAGCAGTGCGGAGTAAATGCGGGGCTCTTCTCCTTCGTTGAGAGGGGGTTCCTCATCCAAGTAGGCGATTTGCAAGTCTGGATAAGCGCGGAGCAAAAACTCTGCGTTTTCCAGTTCTTCAGGTTTGAACTTGGCCAGTCTCTGCATCGAAACGACAAACTTGAATTTTCTTCTAGCCATTCTCTCAAGTTCACGTTCCAAGCCTTCGGCGTTGCCACCAAACATTTGCACAATTTCAGGGTTTTCAACGCGGTAAAGCAGTTTGATGGCTCTAGCATAGTTCATGAAACCAGAAACGGTACGGTACAGTGTTTGTGATCTCAAAGAAGCCCAGATACGAGTCCTCAGAGTGTACTCTGGAGCAGCGGATTTGAAACCAATGCAGTAAAAGGGCAGATCATCGATTTGGGTCTTCATGTCAGATCCCATCTCTTTTTCTTCTTCCAAACCACCATTTTCAAAAGCAGCGGTTTCCTCAGCCAAAATCTTGGTATCCTTCACGAAACAGTCCCATTCGACAGGATGCAGCTGTTTCAGATATTCCAAAAGAGTGACTCTTGAGAACTGATCGTCCTCACGAATAATTTCACGAAGGGTGAGAAGAATCTTTTCAGAGTAATGCGGGGTGAACACAGTGAAAGTGGGCATGTTGTCCACAGGCAGAGGTTCAGGAATCGGGGTAGCCAGAGATTGGGCAAAGAAAGAGATACGACGCTCAGCTTCAGAGTTCTTTGGAAAAAACTCAGTCTCAAAGTTGTTGTCATCTTGCGAGACAAAGAAAGTTGGAGCACGCAGAGTGCGCTTTCCTTCAACCTCAGAGGGGACTTGGTGATAAAGCAGTTTTTGCACATGGTCAATGGCGAGCAAATGCTCTCTGTACATAGAGATGACAATGGCATTCCACACTTGAGAAATCAGCACTTTTGGCTTGTACTTGATTTCCATATCGGTTGTGGCAAGCACCTTGGAGTAGATTCTCTTGGGCAATCTGGTGAAGATGTTTCTCCACGGGGTGAGAATGGAGATACCCAAGTAGAAGGAACGACCCACCGAGTAAACACAGTTACATACAATGTACCACATGTAGGTATCGAGGAAGAAAAGGATCAAGTCGGTAGCATACATCAGCCCCAAAACGATTCTAGCCTGTTGTCTGCAGACTGCGTCGCCAAACCATTTTTCACCGATACAACGGGTCATAGGCATGGTGGAGAGCTCTCTGACAGGGTCTCTAAGAGAAAGAGTAAGGAAAAAGTATGATTCCGCCAGCTTGGCAGCGAACACGGTAACCCACAGAAGATACGACATCCACATATCCAGACCGTGTAATTTGGAAAAGGAGGCGGTGAAAGTCTGCGATGCCACATATTTTCTAGACCGTCTATTCATGTAACTGGTGAACAAGCCTCCCAGTGGCATGATGGCAAAGAAGATCAAAGTGGCAACGGCAACAAAGAAGGCAACCACTGATACAACGTGAGCAGCTCTCGAGCTGGTGGTGATGCCGGCCCAGCCAAAGACAAAGGCGTTCATGGCAACGTTGGCACCAAAAATCAAAAGTAGAAACATGAGTCTTCTCGACAAGTGCTGTGCACCCGCCCACTGACGCGGCACGAATGCGTACTCACAGACAGTGGCCATAACTTGGATACCGGATGCAACAGCACCACCCAAAGCGGCTGAAGACCAACGCGAAGATGCCAAAGGCTGGTTGTCGAGCAGTTGCTGGTAGTTGCGGGTGTAGAGAGTTGGGGAGTTATAAGCTGTGTACATCCAGTAGATAGATACGTGAATGACCCAAATACGATTGAAGTTGGTGATCATGTGGAGCCAGGTTCTAATCTCTTTGTAAGTCTTGAAGAACACATGGTCCCATTCCACTTCACCGAGTCTCACGTAACGTTCCTCAAGAGGAACATCCACAAGACGAGATCCGTCTTCAAAGGTGATACGAGCGATACCTTCAGGGTACCAAAACAGCTGGTTTACATCGTCGTAACCGATCACCTTGTTATGATCCTTTTCGCGCTTGACGAATCTGCCTTCCACAACTTCGTAAACCTGCGATCTCAGGAAACGGTACAGCGGGGTGATGATCCGGTTGAGGTAGTCTCCCTCAGGAACCGGCTCGACCCTTTGCTGGCAAGCGGGTGAGTTCAAATAGTCTTCAGCACACTTGTAGATGAAACAGAGAGTTTCAGGAACAAATCTGACTTGGTTAGCTTCACCCCACAAAAGCAAATACAGAGCAATTTGCTTGACTCTATCGATGGGGCCCATGGCATTCATTTTTGCCTTCCACCTGAACTCTGCCGCCTCCAGGGAGTTATCGCCTTCAAGCTCGTTCAAAGTCCTTTCAGTATCTTCGGCGTGTTCTTCAACCGCCTGTCTAGCCTTCTTGGACTTCTTTTTCGCCTTGCGGGCTCTGCGAGTAAGCTTACCGAGGTTCATGTTGCGGAAACCAACCTGGTCGTCAAGATCAAGCTGCGCAGCAAAATACCACTTGCGGTAGTTGGCGTTCTCTCCGCCAATGTAGTCGGCGTGCAGCGAAAGTAAAGCTTGAGCCGGTGCCATACGCGAAGAACGGGAGTCAAGCAGAACCATAAAGTAATCAAACATGTTACGCATGGAGTCACGCTGAAACCCAAACCGGTTGGTGAGATCGATAAACACGTCTTCAATTTGCTCAATAGTCACCGGCGCCTGATTGTCAGCGGTCCATGCTGGGTACGGGTCTGTGGGTAACGCCAACATGCCACTCTGATCGTAACCACCATAGAGCGGAGTGGAACCACCGGACGAGTGAGGATCGCCATAAGTCATTTGCGAGGGAGTATATTGAGCAGGATACCCGTCATATGGGGCGCCAGCTCCTCCGGGGCCGTAACTGAATTCCGAGAACGACTCTGGATCCATGCCATGGCCCTGGTCGTAGTATGGCTGGTTCAGATTTGAATCCGAATACTGAGCATCATACCCTTGGTCGTATTGTGGATCATACATCTGCTGATCATAGAAACCTTGCTCCGGATTTTGCTCATAGTATTCACCGCCTTGCAAACGTTCCTCAGAGGGATAGCCGCCTTCAGCGTAGTACTGCTCCTGAGGAGGAGGAGGAGGCCTGTTGGGGTCGTAGTAGTTTTCGTTGTACGACATCTGAGATCTCCAATGGGCGGAGGTTTTTCAGAAAAAATCTTTTTCGCTCTCTTGCTTGAAAAGATTGGCGTGTTTGAAAAAGAATCGAATGAAATCAACAATTTCAGGCAGACGTTGAAACCAGATCAAAAAAAATCAAGACAGGTATCAAAAGTGCACAGCCCAGGTAACGTGTAGGAGCGTGTAAATTTTTTTAAAAGCGGCCAAAGCGCGTTTTCTTTTTCGCGATCGCTGATGTAGATCGACGCGCCTTCCCGGAAGGTGAACCCGGAAGGGTAATTATAAGCTATTGTGCAGGTACAACAAATGCAAAGCTACAGAGAACCCTTTCTCGGTTTAAATCAATAAAAGCTACTACGACTATCTCATTTCCCTTTTTTTTTTCATCCCTTCATTCAATTGACACCGTGTCAGACGTGTCACAAGCTTAGTAAGAGGTCGTGTGCGTTCACAATAAGGGGCTAGAACGGTTTCTATTTTTAGATCTGCAGCCGCTACCCCTTCGACGCCTCGATTTTTACACGTCAAGTAATTAACTCACTCTACATAGATTCTGCATCATGCAGCGAAGCTATAATTTTGTTCCTTGTAGGCGCATGTCCAACCACGCTCTCCACCTGAGAAATAAAAGCTGTCGAGTTGGTGGAGAACCATTTTGCGCACCTCCGAAGATAAATCTTGAAAATATCCATCATACCAATGTAAGCCCACTTCAAATTCTCCTTTTCTGTTTGCGCAAACCTGATACTTCTCGAAATGGGTTGCTGACCGCCTTTTAAAATCTCATCCACAAGGTAGTTGAGCAGGGACAAATAGTTATCGGTAAACCTTTGAAATACCTTGTCGTCTTCAACGCTGTCACTGACTAGTTTGTAACAATACTCTGCCGCCGCAAAGTCCGTAATCAATGGGATGGACTCTTGCAGCTGGAAAAAAACATCAATGATCTCCAGTTTCGACAAAATCCCCAAGCTCACGTATACATCCAAGATAATATAGGCAACTTTGGGTTCGCGATTCCATAACCTTCTCACACTCTGAATAATCCAACATCTTGATTCCCTTAGACCCTCCTCATCTCTCTCAGGGAACTGATCATTCTCCACAGCACCAATGTCATTAGGCAGACCAAAGATCTTTTTCAGTTTGGGAAGCAGCATATTGATACTAAAAGCCGCAAGAGAGATACTTGTCGATCCAATGAGACCTACCGACTGAGTAATCAGGTTGATCACATACCTCTCCAGGTCTGCAGGACGGTACACTTCATCTTCCGCCAACCTCTCTTTGAGGCGCATTATCAAATCGTTCACCTCCTGGAACGGCGAGTCGGGTGTCATAAGGTAATCGTAAACCTCAGTACAGAGATCAGCGTAGGGATAGTCTTTGTTGTTAAAGGTAAACTCCGCAAATAAGCCTGGATCGCCTTGATCAGACTCACCGGGTTTACCAGCAAGCGGACCAAAAAACTCGCGATCAAGCTCAGTTGTTTGCTCTGAAGTACGTAAATTCAGACTCAGATACTTGTGCAACTCTTCCGGAATAGACGCACGTATCGTGGTTGAATTCGTCAGGCGAACCTCCTTGGCAATTATATTCTTAACAATTACAATTTGCGGGTGGAAATCGATTGATTGGAGCTCCATCTGCGAGGGCAGCCACTCGCTCCAGTTCCAGTGGAAATCAAAGTTGTTCATTTGTGTTGCAAACCAGTCGACAAATCTCATTCTTAGCTCGCTGTCTAGTGTGGATGCATTTTGGTAGAAAAACCTTATAGCTCTTCCCAGCACTTTGACGTATCTAGCCTTGGTGTGATCAGGATCAAATTTATCCAGAAAACTCAAATTTCTCGCACAACACTCCACAAGAACCGTGTGGTAGTAAATTGCAGGATTGGAGTTTGTAGGCAGCGCCAACATCAAATCGAAAATTGCCTCGGTATAAACTTCTTGTACTTTGAAAGTAGAATGGAACCCAGCGGTCAGTTCGTCCTCAACTTCGGTGTTCAAGTGGAAAAGCATCTCCCGAGTGACATCGTCGGCATCCATATTGTTTTGAACCTGGCTCACAACGTCTACGCCATTCAACTTATCGTGAATCATTTGCAGCTTTTCGTATGACGCATCCGGATCAGCAAATAGCCTCTCATCGAAGAAATGATGCAACGCACCCAGCTGCTTGGCAACACTGGTCTTGTTGAACTCCATGTTTTGCACAATATCCTGTGTAACATCTCTCAGCAAAATGCCTGCATACGATGTCAGCAGCGGTTTTGTCTCGAATTTATACTGATCCTTCGGGAAGCACTCCACCTGCACACGGGGATCTCTCCACAGCGTGTCTATGTTTCCGGAGGCGATAGATAGATCAGCATGCGGCTTTAAACCGTCAATGTCTGGCGGGCCCAATGTGGGGAATGAATGTTTGGCAAATTCACCGGACTCAAGCTGTGATGCCACTAAACTTTGTCCAATCAGCTCATTAACATCCGTAAAAAGCGTAGCATCCCAGTTTATACTTTGCAGTTCTTTCAAGGCAGGCAAGATAGATTGAGTGAATGTCAAACTCTCAGCCTGGTGCGGGAACGGATTAACAAGATTTAAACAAGGAGGCTCAATCACTTTGAACGTGTCCGCTTGTTCCAATATATTTCCGCATTGATCTCTGATCGATTCATTATTCGGATCAGCTGCTACAAGGTAGGGCAAAGCTACCAAAACGTTGTAATACAAAAGCTCAGCCAGAGCGCACCGTTTGTCGGTGCCAAACTCTTGTTGCAGACCGATAGCGAGAGAAAGAAACTGCTCATAAACTTTGAAAGCACAGTCCTCTTCCAACATTGGAGATATACACGCCAAAAATTTGAGATAAAGCTTCAACCTTGTCCACGTTCCACATTCAGAAGTACCAAATACAACTGCGAAAACCTCGTCTTCGTTTTTGTCTCCGCTGTTGTTTCTTACGCGGTCCAGAAGGTCTTGCATACTGCAGTGTAAGAAATCCACCACATGATGGCCAACTTTTGGGTTTTTCGCGTTCGCCAGCAAAATCAAACTGGCAACATGGAAGTCTTTATGAGATTGTTCAACTATCATTGCAGATAAAAACTTTAAAAAAGCATCACGGAACTCTTCATTATCAATCTCCTGTGAGATTGGCTCTGACTGGTAGTTTATGTCATGGAAAAACGACTTGAGCCCATTGTCCCCCAGTTTAGAAATATCTGAGCACAAGCTCTTGCATATGTGCAAGGTATCTGAGAACGCAGCGGTTCTAGGACGCTTGTTCTGGACATTAGAGTTGGAGCCAACCAAATCAGTCCCAAACACTTGGTCTGATGGGTCGTAGTCATCGTCCGCCCTCTTACGTTTACCCGTAATCAAATCCGACATGGTCGATTGAACAATTTCGTTTTGGTGCATGCACGACTGATTTTGGATACCTTTGCAGAATGCTCACGGAGTCTTTTCAACGCAGCCACTCCATTACCCGCGTTCTGCGGTTGTAGATCTCACCTTGAGAATGTAAATATGATATTGAGACCGTCAAAGAAGCTTTCGGGAAAGAAATGAAGATGTTGTTTTTCTTCGAGTGATGCTGTCTCTTCCAGTATCATCCTTCCTCTATTTCAGATAAAACGTAGTCGGTAGCAATCTCGCATGCAAGCGCTCTCACTTGTATACTTATCTCATGCGGGTCCTTAAATCCAATACAGTATGTGTTCCCTCCTTTTCTCGTCCCTAACCACAGCTGTCATATGGTTTTTTCTGAGAAGATATCTATCCCATCACCCATGCTCAGCTTTGACACCTTTTTAAACACATCTCGCTTGGTGTTATACATCCTCAGCTTTTCAGGTATGTATCGAGTTTTCCTGGGATGGTAATAAAGCGCCCAGGCCCTTGCCGTATGAACCCACCGAACAACTTTGAATAGTGGTGAGACCTCTTTAGAATGATTCTTGATATCTAAGTCTTTTTTTTTGTCTGTATGATTCGCAAAAGGAGGTGATACTTGAGACTGAAAATGTCAATCTTCACCGACCAAGAAATTACAAAGCAACTTTTCAACTGATTAGTTTAATGCGTTGCCTGACGAAATATGTAAAACGGAAAGCCCTTAAGCTCACTTACCTCGGGAGATTATGGGTCTTCAACGTGTATTTGACTCCATTAAGAGTGTCGTCTACTCTGGAAGTCTATTTGAATGCAATAAGAGTGACAGCGCCAACAGGAGCTGCTGCGCTCAATGTCAAAATGTTGCGGGCTCCACCCCACATGTGATATTCATACAGCCCATAGGTATGGAATTTTCCGATTGACGACATCGCTTGTCGCTGTTTTTAAGGATTGAGCAGGGCGCTCAATCCTGTCTCTCAACACTTTTTCCTGGGTCTCTTCAAAGGTGTACCCAAAGTACTTTGGTTGAAAGATATATGTGCGGCTCGCTTAGGTACTACGAGATTCGCAAGCAGCAACTGACTTGTAGACGAAAAACTAATAAGAGATCAAAATGTTCTGATATGGACAGTCGGCCGCAATTATGGAAAGGAAAACCAAGGATAGGATGTTGTAAAGCATACTTTTAGCCAAAGAAGTAAAGCCAAATACCTTCTGTTATGTAATCGAGAATATATCCCAAAAATTACCCTCATTATTTCTCACAACCACCCATATTTCTTATATACACATTCAGCTCTGAGCACGCCTTCCAGAAGCCAGATTTTCAAAGGAGGTTGCCACTCGTAAATGAGGAGATCCAAAAGAAGAACTTTCTCCGAAGTATGTAGCGAGCCTTGCAGACAGCTGGTTGTTTTGATCCAACAGCTTGGCGTTCCTCGACTCTAGCTTTTTCACTTTTTCTTGAACAAGTCTCATTTCTATTTCTGACTTTTCTCGGAACGAGTTCAGAGCCTGCCTCAGTTCATTCCTTTGAGTTTCATATGAAGCATCGGCTGTTGACTCCACCTGCTGTTTGAGAGATTCATTCTCCATTCGAAGAGTTTTCACTTTTTCCTCCAGTAAAGTGAAGTCTTTCCTGTTTTCCAATAAAGATATTTTGTTTTTGAACTCGGGGATGGTCACATTGACATAAACTTGGTTTTCCCGTATAAGTTGGTCCATTTTTGATTCCGACTGGGGAGTCGATTTCTGCAGCTCCTCGATGCGTGCGCTCATTTCTGCGTTCTTCTGTCTCTCTCTTTCCAGATCTGTCATAAGGCGGGAGTTCATGTAGCCCAGCTCTAAAGGCGAAGGGGTCATACCGTTTTCCCAAGCATGCGCTTGCAGTTCTGCAGCGCACCGTTTCTGTCTTTCCTCGTTCAACCGGTCCATGAGGTTCGAAATTTCCTCACTCTTCTGCCTCATTTGCTGTTGGCCTGCTGGGGATGGTAAGTCTTCCGGCTTTCCCTTTGAACTAAGCTGCTTCTCGAGATGGCACTCCCTGGAAATTGACTCGGCCAGTTCCATCGACACCAAATGCAACTCCTTCATTAACGCGGCATTCGACTGGAAGACCCCCCAATTATCCATAGAAAAGTCCATCTTGTTGCCAGCTGACGGACCCACAGAAGTAGACACCCTGGCATGAGCAGATCCAGTGTCTGTCATTACTTCATCGCACGCTTTTTCGTCCAGTGCTGCTGCTTTTGCTGGCAATTTTTGTTCGACTGTTGCTTCTGTTGTCTTTGATTTCAACATTGACATAGCGTTTGTCTGAGGGAGCCGCGATTTGGGAGGTGACCTGGTTGCTTGTTTTTTGGGATCCGTTGTTTTCGGCTCGGTTTCCTTGCGCTTCTCCGTCTTAGAATCCGTTGTATTGGAGATTTTGTTAACCATTTGCTTCCCAGAAGCAGTCAACTCCGGCTTTGTCAAAAGCTCTTTGCTCTGCGACTTTTTCTGTCCAAAAGACAGTCTTCTCATCAAGTTGCGAGACTTCGAAACAATAGATGAGGAACTACTAGACCTTCCCAACGACGGCGCCCCTGCATTGAAACTCTGTCTTCTATCAACTTTTTTCAAAGTGGTGACATCCTGCGAGACATACCCGTCATCTCCAGATGATAAGCTGGGAACAGGACTTATTGGAGAAGGCTGGCCAATCGTTTCAAAGGAAGACCTGTGAGACCCGCTGTCTTCCGTCATAACATTTTCAGGTCCTGAGATCCTGAACGAGATATCTTTAGCCGCTGTACCATCTGCGGACTTTTGCGATTGCATTATGGAGTTCCGCGCATCTTGAGAAGTGTACGCTGTATAGGTCGACAAGTTAGATGATGAAATGTCTGACTTTACAGGAGATGGGAACTTGATCCGAGGTTTAGACTGATCTTGTTTTTGCGCTCTGTTGGGAGAGAAGTCGATCGGGTCTTCTTCCTCCTCTACCTCTTCATTTTCTGACTCCGAAAAGTCAATTCGTCTCACGGACTTTCTCTTGCTTATCATAGATGCGGGCTCCAATTTTGGCATCGATGGGGACCCTTTGGGTTGAAGAAGCTTGTCACGAATGATATCCTGCTTTGCTAGTCGAGCAACAGAAGTGCGATCCTTATAAGCAGCTTCGGGAAGATAGGTCTCGCTTACTGAAGCCAGTGAGTTGGCTCGAGGATCGTAAGAAGACCTTGGATCGTTTGTCCCTCTAAAGCCAGGATTGGGTGATCGGTGAGGCATTACACCCTGTGGAACTCTCCGATCTTGGTACGGCACCCTTTGTGGATTTGCTGGGTCTCCCATATGTGGAGGAGCATTCCGTGAAAGCGGAGACGACCGATAAGGAGTGTTCAAAGACATGGCCCTTGGAGCCCCCGCAGGGGGTGCATTAGAAAACCCAGGATTTGAGTGATTGTTCAACGGAATCCCCAAACCTTGAAGAGGAGGACATTCTCCCATTCTCATGGACTGAGCGCGCTGCTCATAAGCCCCAGTCGCCCTAGAGTTGACAGAAATTGCTCTTGGAGAGTTCTGAAAGCTCATAGCTCTTGGAGCGTTCACTTGCTGAGATGCACCGTTAAATTGAGCTTTCCGCGAGGCCAACTGCTGTTTCCGCCATTGAGTATTTGACATTTTACCATTCGGAGCACTCGGCCGCGATGCAAGTGTGGGAATTAGAGGGGTGGAATCCAGAGATGAATCGGGATTCATGCCATATCGGCCTCGATCTCTTATATGGGACAGATCGTCGAAAAAAACCTCATTACCCGACTCTATCACTTCGTCTCCTTCAAAATCTTGATCACCTCTGGTTTTGGATCCCTTTTTGAAAAACCTCGACATGGCAGACGAGGTTGAAGTGAGCGAGCCTTTGCGGGACCCGGCAGCGGAAGCCGGAAGTTGAGCTCGAGGATACAACGAGTGAGATGGGTTTATAAACGGCCTCTCCGTATAAGGACCCCCATTCGTATAAGGCGATCTGGCATGCACTGCTTCCGACCGGCCAACATCTATATTAGCTGCAGACTCCAGTACACGATTTTGCATACTCTGAGGCATCCCTGTAGGCCCCAACTGAGCATTTCTTCGAGAAGACATAGCAGCATCCATTTTGGCTGTAAAATTGACCAATATGATGTACGAAATGTGTACCTGAAATTGAGTGTTTATATATTTTATTTTATATATATATCAAAGTTCGTTGCTCAACTAAGACTTCTAAATATTTCAACGTATAATTTTTCAGTTTGCATTTCTGCTCAAATACATTCTTAAAGACTAGGCGAGCTGAAGTCAAACTTGACATGCTAACACGAGAACTAAAATTAGAAATTCCATATGCAGATGGTGGTGTTCGGAGGCGAAAATGTTATTCTGTAGACGATTGGAGCTCGTGGTTTCCAGCCATGACATCCCTCAACGCAGATGAGCTCTGTCCCTTTTCTCCCGACTCAACTTTTTTGAAATCTGGCTATAGTCACGGTGTTCTCGAAAGAGAAAACAAGACAGAATCTGCAGTAAGCCTTGGGTGAAAAAACCCTAAACTCCATTGATGCTTGACAAGACTCTATTTCGCTGATTTATATGCAGTCATTTGTATGGAGATTTCAAGCCGTATAATTTGATGTTTTATAACGAAAAGAGAGATGTTCTAACAGAAGTATTGCTAGATTTTGCAAACTTATTGAGCAAACTCCTAATGAAATTTATTTGTCTCGCCTGAATATCAACGTTGCCTCAAGGCTCATTGCCAGCCTCTCAGCAGTTTCTCATTACTTCCAACAAGTGGGCCCTACGGCACTACCTTCCCCACTATATTATACCTCAATGTTAATAAATCGCCCATCTGAATACTCACCTGTTTGAAAAAAAGGTAAACCAGTCATCGAGAGTCTGAGACTGTTTTGCATCTAGCGCAGAGTAGTCCCACGATATGGAAGGATCTGTATCCTTTGATTTTAAGCTTGATTTCCCGAGCGCCAAAGAAGCATCTCTACCCACCAAAGCATGATACCCCTGTCCTACTCCATATGCAGTGGTATTCCCACTGACATCAAACACGGTGCCCTTAATGGCAATGTACATCTTGTCGGATTGCTCGCCTGAAATTAGATAAAAAAAAAAAGGAAAGTGCGAAACATACCATTACACTTAAGAAGCTCTGTCCTGCTTATAGGGTCATCGAGGGGCTCCTTCAATTGAACGGGGGTCTTTGGTTGAAATCTACCGCTCATGGTGGAGTACACTTCGACTCCCAGTGAAGTCATTTACCAATAGAAATAGAATGTACTTAAAGGGAACGTTGACCTCAGGAAGGCAAGGGTGATTTATTGGGTGAATATTTCAGCTGCGTGACAGTGGGGTCTATTTAGCATGTACCGTTTGGAAAAGGGCACATAGACATCTATCGCGCTTAAATTCTTCTATTGTTCCTTATTAGCATCACCACTTTCTGCTAACTTTTTCTTTTCCTTGGCAAGCTCGCTGATGAACCAAATGACAGCCCCCCAAAGGGCAAGCGCAAGTGCCAGCAAGTTGTAAAAGTGTATTGATCCATGTATAAAGATCAATGATAAAAGCGACACCACTAGCAAGAAAAATGACGCATGTGTGGCTTTGATGAGAGCTGGGCTCGTTCCTGGGGTGAAAACCGATTGCCACAAATCTTCAACAAAGCTCGCCATTTGGGTACAATTGATAGAAAAAAAGACGTGCACGACCCAATTACATGATTACGTCCCCTTCTGAATCTTCTTCACCTTCAATTCCCTCTCCGAAATCCAAGATTTCAATAAAGGTTTCCTCTCTTTCTGTTTCTGGGATTCTTCTTTGAACAGCAGCAATGCATCTTCTATGGTCAAACCTCACCTGCCATATTCCGCCCGTAACGTCGCTCAGTAAATCACGCACAAATCTGCCATTTTTGGCATCCCAAAGCTTCAACATTCTCTCACTCCCACTCACAACCACGCTGTCATTGTGCTGGAAACATGTAATGGCTCCGATGTGACCCTTTAGCTGATGTCGAGGGTGTCCCGTTTCGGGATCCCAGATGCGCAACGAGGAATCAGCAGCAGCAGATACAAGCGCATTTTCTGAAAGGTCCAAAAGACCAACAAGGGAAGAGTGACCTTCAAGAGTAGCGAGAAGTGTGCCGCTTCTAAAATCCCATATCTTGATAGTCGAGTCCATAGAACCAGAAATACATCTGCCTCGTTTCACGTCAAGCACAGTGCTATAAATTTTATCTGTGTGACCTTTAAGAACTTTAGTGCACTGGCCCGTCATCAAGTCCCATACGCGAACAGTCATGTCATACGAACCGCTAATCACTGTTCTCCCATGTCCACACAAAGATCTCACGGAGGCGGTATGGCCCCGTAGAGATCTGATAGAGAAAGGGTTGACCCCATCCAGAGAGTCAAACGGGCGGACAAAGGGTGGGGTGGTATCGTTTTCGTCAGCAAGAGGAAGCCTCCAAACGTGTAAAGTGTTGTCTCTGGAACCGGTAATGAGCAATGGTTCTTCCGGAAATAAAAGAGGTTCTCCCTTGTCGTTGAAGCCAACCTCCACTGGGGGCAAAATGTCCAGACACCTGACAGTTGAAGTGTGGCCCCTGAAAACATGAGTACATCTACCGGTGGCGATATTCCAAACTCTAACTGTACGATCAGTAGACCCCGATACAAGGGTGTTACCGTAGTATTTCAGGGCCCAGACCCCACCATCGTGGCCTTGAAGAATCTTGGTCAGTTTGCCTGTTCTTGTCTCGTAGATGTTGATCAGTTTATCCTCTGCTCCTGTGATGATTTTATCTTCATCAAACTGCAGACAAGTGACAACTTGCGGTCCATGTCCCGATACACTGATTCTCTTGGGCATGAAAGTGGGATTCATCCACCGCTTGTGAATAAGCAACCGCCGTCTGTATAGCTCTCTATAGTGTGCTGTCAGGTTTTCGTTACAGTCAAATGCTTTCTTGAACTTTGCGTCTTGCTCCTCAGTAAAATTCATATCCGCTTTTAACAGACGGAGCCAGCCAGCTTTGGATTTTCTAGTGGTGTCAAGCCAGTTCTTGCACACTAAAGATGCGGAACATAAACTCTTGTAATCCAGCTGATTTAAAATCCTCAAAGATATTTCTGATGGTAAACTAGATATCAGGTCCCGCTTCAAGCAACCGCTGATGATGCCGGACAGCGATGAAAGAGTTTGTCTATCGGCTCTCGCAAGCAAATTCCACAAAAGAATTTTGTGCAGATCAGGATCTTTGGGAAGTGATGCGAAATGCGATTCTGCAAGCTTAACAATATCATGCTCAACTAACTCTTTTTCTATTTTATCCAAACACTGGTCCTCGTCATCAGTCAAAACTTGGGCCGGAGAAGCGCTAGGAGAGGGAAGAGGATACTGATTGTATTCATCGAACGCCGATTGAATGTCCAGGTCCGACTTCGGTGCAGGGTATGCTTCATTGTCAATCAGACCAACTAAATCCGTGTCGCCAAGGGAGATCTTGGTCAAAGTCTGTCGTCTTTTGGGTGGCGGAGAACGAAGATCCATAGAGCTTATGGGAAGCTCTACAATCTTTTCGTTCTGAGCTTTGCTATCATCTTCCATCCCTCTGTCCGGACTTGTTTCGCTTTTATCGCCTATATTTCTCTTACGTGTGACTCCCTGCTTGCCATCTTGCTCCTGATTTTGGTTTCGTTCGTTCACACGTCTTGGGCGCTGATAATTTTTCGTTCCCTTAAACGGTAAGCCAGGATCGAAACTCCATAAGGGATAGTCCTCCGGTATTTGACTTTGTTGTTGCATTTTCAACCTTTTAATAAATATTCTATTTTGTGAAGACGCGATGTTTTCTCCGATAGGCTCTTCAAAATTCGTGACCCTCCTACAAGTGACGTTGTCAGTCTCACGTGTCTTGGTGCACAAAAGTACAATTTGTTAGTCGTGCAGGAAGAGCCAAAGTGGAGCCCAACTGGAGTTCCAAATATACACCTCATAACTCGTAAAATAAATATATGCCCACAGGATATCTTGACCTCTTCTGGGGGTATTAATAATCATCGTTACCCTTGACATGAGAAGGTAGCTCTTAAAGATCCTTATAAGCTATGGCTTTCATAGTTATAGATCACCAAGTCAGGCTCATTCATGTACAACAAGCGTTTATGTTTTTTCGGGTGTCTATGAGCATGTCGTAGAGTCAGAACCAGGTAAAAAGTTATTGCAGGGTTTGACCTCTATGAGCCTATGTTTCACTTGAAAAGCGGATTGATCAATCAATCCCTACGGGAGAAGTTGGGGGAACACCTTGGCACCGAGATAGGTGATATATACCGATAAGAGAGTTTGAGACCGGCATCAAAGAAAATGCATCTCCCATCTATGTCGATTGGGATAAAGCTTTTGCGCCACACGTAAGCAATATTTAGAGCAGGATTAGAGTGACGTAAGCAGGCTCACAGTTCTGTTGATGGATGTCTTTCTCTCAACCGAAGCATAACTTCAGTCTTTCGTTCTTCAAACATGAAATGCATGGACGCGTAAATGTTTTTCCGGGACCTCACTTTCAGGACAGTGAATAGAGTGCTTCTAGTCTCAACTCCCAAATACACTCCTTACATTAACGTCAATCAAGCCCTCGCGTCGATGTAACAAGCACTCAGGATATCATTAAAACCATTCGGCAAAATCATGCTATCCTATGAAAAAAAAATTGGTAGATCTTTTTGTAAAGCGTGTCATCCTTATGCAGGGGCCATGCTAATCTTCTCTGTATTGTTTCAAATTGACCAAATATATCAGCAATATAACCTACCCTAAACCATAAATATCAAAAGTCTCCTCCTCCCATATCTCCCATATCTCCCCCACCATAATCTCCACCATAGTCACCACCATCATTATTGTATACAACAGTATCGGGAGTCATCATGTCTGCCAGCATAAACCCACCCAGTCCTCCAAGGGCTGCACCACCTAGCATGCCTCCCATGCCTCCCATTCTACCTCGACCAGATTGCTGTTGTCCATATGGCTGTCCATGCATTGGCTGCTGTCCATACATTGGCTGCTGTCCATACATTGGCTGCTGTCCATACATCTGTTGCTGTCCATACGGCTGCCCGTACATTTGGGGCTGCCCGTGGTTAGACTGCACCCCGTACGGCTGTCCATATGTTTGCTGGGCGTAGTTTCCTTGAGGCTGCTGCTGTTGAAACGAGCCGGCACTCTTCTTTTTGTCAGCCGCACCAGCCTTACCACTGGAACTAGCCTCGCTGTATCCCGGGGGAGGTTCCGAAGGTGAGAAAGAGGTTCCCTCTGGAGCCTCCCATTGCGATTGCTTGGTCTTAAGGTTTACATAGAACCACGTCTCATATTTGTCATCAAAAATAGCCTTCCATCCGTCTGGAACTGTGGGCGGTTGGTCTTTCCTCATGGATGAAGTGTAACTACGGATGCCAAGAAATCACCGCGGTGTACGGATGTTGACATGCCTCCCATGCGCTTTTTCGGTTTTCGGTTCTCGGGACTGACGGCAGGGCTCGGCCGAGATGAAATTCCGTGCATATAACTCATTAAAAGGTTTCATAATACTTTATAGCCTGACCCTCTCAAAATACATTCTATGCACTTTTACAACTGATGAAGGACACCTGCATTAATCTTAAAGTTTCATATCTCTTACTAATGATGCATCTTAAGCTTTGGTTATTTCCTAAAACTCCGCGCATGCGTATGTGCGCGCATATTTGCAGGGACATTAATCATCCATAACTCCGTGTTTAAAAGTCTCATGAAGTGTCCTTATTTCAAGTGGACTTTTAGCAAATGATGATGGGATTGAAGAAGGCGCCTTTACAAATAAATACCACAGACGGAAAACCTCCTCCTGCTCCAGAAGGATGGCAGGTGAAATTCGATCCATCTCTCATGGCCTACTACTATCTGAATGAAAATACGAATACCGTGCAATTGGATCATCCAGACGAAGTTCACTCCCCCAAGCCGAATGATCAAACAAAGAAAAGCTTCTTAGGGCTAGCTCTTAAACGGCGTCCGTCGAAGAAAGACGACGACAAAGAAACCCTTCATAAAGCACACTTACTGAACCGCGGCTCACGAAAAAGAACAATCAGTTTGCCTGTATTCATGCATAAGAATGATAAACGGTCACAGAGTCCTGAACAAACAACCCCTTCAGAACCGGAACTATCTTCCCCGGATAGTCCCGCTTCTGCATTAAGTAACGACTCTGTGCGCTCAAAACAGGGTGAAAACGATTTGTCAGAGTTTCAACGCATCTTCTCAAAGGAAGTCGAGTCCTATGAAATGGATAGGCTTATGTCCAACTAATTTTACGCTTTATGTATATACGACCACGAATTTAATGTCTAATTGCTTGACGGTGCAGTTACTATGTTTCTCGTTCCTAGGGTCTTTCGTCTGAGAAGGTGCAATGTGAAACGTTGCAAAGGCAATTTGAGTTAGAAGCCGGACAGTTTACAACAGCTCATATAGATCAACATAGGTCGTGGTAGTACTCATATATGGCGAATAGCTCACAGGTCGTATCAGAAAAATCAGCACTTCAGCACAGTGTAGGAAAGACATTGGGTAAACCACCTCTCGTGGTACCACTGTTACTTGTGTTGTATCACTAACTACGAGTGTCGGTTTATTAAGGATATGGCATATAAAGTAATGCGTTTTCTCTCTGACCTTATGCAACGGTCAACTGTGCTTTCGGATGGGAGCCACGCGGAAGAAAAGATTCATGACGCTGATTTTATTCTTCAATACTGCAAGTTCATCAATGCCGCAACTTTCATAAAATCAAAAACTATGCAAAAAGAGGTGGTCAAAGTGAAAAGATGTTTAATGCAAATGTGCTGATCGTTGATCAGAAATCGACAGATGCAATATGCATGCAGCAGCGGCCTAAAAGTTATCATCTGGAAGTTAATACATCTTTTTCAAACAGCTTATGAAACTGGTACAGGCCTAAGCAATCGCTCTTCTACCCCCGCCCTTCTATGTTCGATGATCTGCCTTTTAGCTTCATCTCAAGAATAGCTGTAGATGCATTTGATTGACTAATTGCCTCTGTGAACTGGGTATTAAAAGTGAAGCCGGGATGTTCTTCAGAACAGCTAATATCTATTTTCTTCCAAATATGGTTACGACATTCTCAACCAATGACCTCGCCATTATACGCCCTTATAAAGATAAAGGGCCCAGTGGGTAAAAATACTTTTGCTTTTAAAATTGAAGGGTCATATGGGTTTTCAGGTGTTTGCCGCCATTCAAGCAGCGCACGCAACATTATATTGTTTCCCGATTCAAAGTTCTCAATTCTTTGATGAACAACCATTCGATGATCGCAATTGCCGCTAATTACCTGTAATTTGATTCAAAAACTGTTTACTTCTCCACTAAAAAAATAAACAGTTGCCACTCCCTCATAAAATGTCATACAATAACAAATTATTCTCTCATTCAACTAAATCAGTGCAAACATCGCGGATCGCATCGAAAATATAAATTAAGCTCCCGCAACAGTCTCGCCCTCAGGATAAGCTCTCAAATCCAAAGTGAGAGTTTTGCTACTGTTTAAACTCTGCTCCCGATAAATCCCAACCAAGGATTCACTTCTCTCAAACAACCCGCTCTTGAGTGAAATCACGATAAACTGGAAACTGCTTGATGCCCTTTTACTCAAATAAGTGGCAATCTTATTCACGTTGGCGTTATCAAGCGCAGCATCAACTTCATCAAGAACAAAGAACGGCGATGGCTGAAAGCTATGGATGCTGAACAGTAACGCTAATGCTGCGATGGTCTTCTCTCCGCCAGAGAGAAACTCCATGTCCCGAAACCGCTTCATCGGAGGCATAGCGTGGTACTTGATTCCCATTGCATATGGCTCGTCTTCGTCCTCCAAGGTCAAGTAAGCTGATCCGCCTAATGGCGAGTGACCGGATTTCGTCAGCTCTTTGTACACTTCGTCGATGCAGCCAGAGATATGATTGAACGCTTTCATAAAGGCGGAGTATCTGGCCTGTTTGACCTGGTTGAACTCTTCGAGTACTTCGGCTTCTCTGTGACGAGCTTTCTGGAAGTCGCCATCAACTTCACCTACTCGGTCCTCCACATCGTGAAGTCTCTCGACCGCTTTCACGTTCGGAGTGAGCGAATCTAGCTCTTGGGTTAAGGAAACAATTTTCTCTCTCAGTTCGTTCTCCATGGAACTGGAGTACTCCTCCCTATACCGCTCGTGCAGTTTAGAGTAGTCAGCCACAAGCTCTGACGTTATGGGTGTTTCGTCTGTCTCCCCCACAGGAACTGTGTCGATGTTGCCGGAAGTCAGTGGCAGGGCTAATCTTTGCATTTTGCAATTTCTCAGCACCATGTACCGTTCCATGGCTTCTCGGGCAACTTCTTGCTCTATAGCAATCAGGGTCTTATTGCCGAAGGAGATGTCAGATTTGAGCTCACTGATACGCTCTTGCTTAGTATCGGTGTATCTCTGTTTGTTGGAGTTGTTACTCTTCATTTTGTTGCACTCCTCGATGGCAATCTCGAGTTCTGACTCCAGCAGATCGATTTTCGATGAAACAGACTCCTCCGACGCCTCCAAAGTTGACAGACGGTTTTCCACCTTGCTTCTATCATTCTCCAGGTTCTTCAGTCTTTTCCTGCTTAGTTCCAAGCGCTCGGTTTCAAAGTCAAGACGGTTCTGCAGCTGAGTGAGCTGCTTTGAAAATTTGGACGTCTTCTCGTTAGACTGCGCGTGACCAGCAAGCCCTAAGGGAGCCTCGTATTCGTCGATGGATTTGAAGCCATACTTGTCGCAGAAAGAGCCATACACTTGGATTTGTAAGCCGGAAATTTGCGTTTTCAGCTGCTTTTGCGAGTCACTGACACCAGAGATCTCCTCTCTGAGCTCCGCTAGCCCGGACTCGACTTCTAAAATTTTCTTGCTTTGGTAGCGAAGCTCAGACTCCAGGTCTTTCACAGCGCGCTCAATCTCTGCCCTCTGGCTTCTCAAGGTAGGCAAAGCACTTTCATGCTCTGTGACCCGATCGAGCATTTGCTTTTCCTCCATTTCGCTCGGCTGACCTTGGTTGAGCTCGTCGAGTCTAGCCTTGAGATCATCCTTCAGCAAATTGAGGCTGGCAGCTTCGTTCTTGTTCCATTTCCTTCCGTCTTCTCTCAAAGCTCCACCAGTCATCAGCCCAGCCTTGTGGATCAGTGATCCGCCCAATGTCACTGCCTTGCAGTTGATACGGTGGTTCCACCTCACGTCTCTGGCAGTTTCCAGATCATCGCAGATGACCGAAGACCCACACACGTAGTGGATTGCTCTTTCCAGTTCCGACTCATACTTTACGCAATCGATGGTGGGTCTCACTGACTCTCCCAGACTCCGTAAAGCGGGATTGGGGAGTTGAGCTTCCACTGAATCAATCGGGATGAAACTCGCAACACCAAGCCGACATTCTTTTAGATGAGCAATGCACTGCTCAGCAACCTCTAAGGAGTCCACAATGACTGCATCAAAATTCCTGCCCAGTGCGGTTGCTACGGCAGTCTCAAACCGCTTATGCGAAGGTCTGCAAAGATCATGAACAAGCCCCTGAACGCCTGGGAATAATCTTTTCAGTCGAGAAACATTTTCACGTAGTTTACGCTCTTTGTTTGATTCCCGTTGTGACGCATTTAGATCACCAAGCTGCTGCAGCACCTCCTTGAGTTTTGCATTCAGCTCAAACTTTTTCTCATAAAATTGCTCCTTCTTGGTTCTCAAAGTATCCAGCTCAGACCGCTGGTTATTGAGCCTGTCAAGGGTTTCATTCAAGGTGTATGTTACATCTTCCAGGGATTTTCCTTTTTGAGAGCGCCTGAATTCAAGGTCAGAGCTTCTGTGTTCCAAAGCACTCTTCTCGCTAAGGATCGCCTCAAGTCGAATATTTAGCTGCTTCAGCTCCTCAGATTGTGCCAAGATGTTCGCCTCTAAGTCTCCGCCTTGCTTGAGGAATTCCTGCCTCATAAGCTCGTATTCCGGGCCCGATTCCGCGGGCAGGTTGCGTTGACTTCTCTTTGAAGCTTTTTCGAGATTTTTCTGTGCTGAAGTAACACTCAAGATCTGAATATTGATATTTTCCACCGCCTGCTCCTGTCTTTCGACTTCACTCGCTATCTCTGAAATCCTCTTCCTATAGTTGGACAGCTTGCTGACGAGAATACCCTTTTCGGCCTTGAGAGGAATCAGATCTTTTGCTGCTGCATCAACCTCGATTCTCTTGGACTCAACTGCTCTTTCAGATTTGAGAGCAGCTTGGAATGCTCTAGCGTTCTCGGATGAAACAGTTTTAAATTCGGCCTCGCCCTCTTTAAGAGCTTTCTTCAGCTGACTCAGCTTGTTCTCCTCAGCTGCCTTCTTACTGTTGCAACTCTCAAGCGACATGTCGATATGGAATAACTTAAACAGGTGCTCGGTCACAATGGTGTCTGACTTTTCCTGCAACTTTGCCTCAAACAGCTTAGCCTCTGCCGTCTGTTCTCTGTATTGTTTGAGCTCTCCATTCAGCGTTCTCTTGCGCGAGAACAAAGATGTAGTTTCTCCATGTAGACTTTCCCGTTCGGTTTTCAGTCTTTCGCATTCTTCCCGGAACTCTTCTGACCCACTGATGACTTCGATCATACGAGTTAGATCGGCAGCAGACTGTGAAGCAATCTGCTCCACGTCTCCCTGGAAAACCAGAAAGTTTTTCGCCTTAATCAGGATGTTCTCCTCCTTCAACACGGCTGAGTACTGCGATGCACTGACTACCTTCCCATTAATGCGGTATTCACTGCTGCCAGACGATGTGATTGTTCTCTTTAGCTGGAGCACGTCCTTATTGGATTTCTCATAGATCGCCATGACGTAGGCCATCGTGGGGTCTGATCTCGACTCACCTTCAGACCCAGCCTCGTGTGTCATAACTCTGCCGCGGTATATCAGATCTTTGAGATTGGATGATCGGAGATGAACACTCCTCACCCCTAATACAAATGATATGGCGTCCATCATGTTGGACTTGCCTGAACCATTAGGACCAATAATACTGGTAAAGTTAGAGGTTCCAAACCCAATCGATGAGGTATCCTTGTAGGATTTGAAGTTGTGGAGCTCAAGCCCGACTAGTCTTCCCATGATACGCGTTAATGAAATCTTACGCGTCAAGTGTGCAGTACACGACTCATTTACGTAATTGCAGCAGTATACTAAGAGACAAAATCCTTCGAACTTTTCATTAGCTATTTCTTGAGATTTGTAACTATTCATCAAATACTTTAAAACCAGGACAACTTAATCCCAGTAAGCTTGTCTGTTCATCGGGGTTAGCTGAAATGAGGTTTAGCAGTCGAGCAAATCGAATCATCATCAAGTTTCATCCGATTTTTGACATATGGTCAGTGGTCTAGGTAGTCAGATTGAATGAGCTAGAGACGTCACCGCAGAACAGTGCCCTTCCTATCCTTCGCTGAGCGGCGGTATTATAAGGTGACGAGAGACTACCCAACGACGACATGAAACTCCGGTTATTACGTCCGCTATCAAGTCCGTCTACATCGAGATTATTCCATTAAACTGTGACCTTTAACAGCTCGTCTTCTAACGCAAAATCCATCCACTATGCGAGAAGACATTTACAAACTTGAAAAATTCGATCTTCAAACCACAGAGACAGAAGACATAACTCGTTTTCACAGATGTCTAAGTACTATACGTGCTTTACGGATGATACTCATCGGAAATCCTTCTCAATCACAACTCATGATTGTTGAAGGACTCTATCTTTACAAAAGCCAACTTACGCTTTCTAGAATTCTTCATTTTTTACGGATCATCAAAGCGCAGCACATGTTTTTGATGATCTACTCTATCCAATAAAATGAAGCCTATTTATGACACTCACGACAATAAGTGAGCATATCCCCAATTGAATTATAGGGGGATGTTCTCTTAATTGAAGGGCGAGCAGTCGACCAGCAAGTTAAAAAGTCAAAGAACGCTAGCGATTTTTTGAAAAGTTAGATGCTGAGGTCATTATCCACATTTGTTTATGAAGAATTGAGAATCTATTCCCAATGCCACTATGGGGGGACATTTCAAATTACGCAAACAATCATTCAACACACATCAGAAATGGCCAAAAAGAAAACAGATAAACATTCACCACCACGTCTCAAGAGCCCCGATACTCGGCAGGAAGATTTGTTGAGTCACCACTTCAGGCTCTTGGCCGTACTTGGATCAGCTCCAGGGTCAGCACGTTAAAGCCGTAGGCAAACAATGAAGAAGCAGGAGTTGCATTTTTTATTACATAGAATTCTCTCTCTCAGCATTTCGTCTCATACACTCTCTGCCATAGTTTATAAAGGTTCGGTTTCCTTGACCAGCCATTCTCTTGCTAGTTTATCTTCAGCCCGAACAAGAAAAGGCAAGACCAGCAACTTTACCCTCGAATGGTACTGATCAATCCACTCAATCTCAGTGGAATCTAACAAAGATTTATCAATGAGCTTGGAACAGAAAGGAACCATTGTCAAGTACTCAAACCTCAGAAGATCATCCCCACTTGTGCCGCCCTCAAACACAAGAAGATCACTCTCTATTCTAATTCCGTACTTGTTCTCTTCATAGTATCCCGGCTCGTCAGTGACCACATGGCCAGGCTCGAGAGGCAGCTCGTTGTATGGCCCGATACCCACCGGGCCCTCGTGTACCGACAGAAACGAACCCAACCCATGGCCCGTTCCATGTCTATAATCGGCTCCAACCTTCCACAATGGCGAGCGCGCAAGAACGTCTAGCGACTTGCCATTTGTTCCCTTCGGGAAAGCTGCCATCGCTACTTGAAGATGCCCCTTCAAAACCAGCGAGTACATCTTTTTGTGCTCTCGGGTTGGTTCACCCAGGTGCAAGGTTCTCGTGATATCTGAAGTCCCCTCCCAGTATTGGCCGCCAGAGTCCAACAAGTAGACGTTATTTGGATCAATTATGCTAAAGTCTTGAGGAGATGGCTCGTAATGTATAATGGCAGCATTTGGTCCAGACGAAGATATTGTGTCGTAGCTCACTCCTCTATAACTGTGATCCAGTTTCCTGAGCTCGTCACATTTCTCTGCTGCTTGCCATTCATTTGTTTCAAGTCCCTTTTTCATGCGGTGGTTCAGCCAAGCAAAAAATCTTGCCAGCGCCACACCTTCTTTCAACTGGGACGAGCGAAAGCCTTCAATCTCGGTATCATTTTTCAGGGATTTAAGGCTCTCCACTAATGGGCTACGCAGAACAGTCCATGTTGATGGTATTTGAGTCACCAGGCCGTATGAAGCTGAGGGTGGAACTACCACTCTTTTTGAAGATGTTTTGCTTACACTAAGCACAGCAGGCAGTTCGGACCAAAATCGCTCGTAACGCTTGATATTTAACCCTTCCAAAGAGGAAGTGTACCTCATAGCATCATCCGTAAAGGAAGATTCATTCACATAAAAGGTCACCGTGTCCATTGTGATAACCAGATAGGAGAAGAACACCGGAACGTTCGGGATGTCGTATTCTGCTCTCAAATTCATAATCCACGCAATGTCATCTAGCTGTGTAACAATTGTTGCAGTTGCCTTCAAACATCTCATACGCTCCCTAATACGAGCCATCTTGGAACTAGTCTCTTCCCCGCAGTATCTCAAGGGCAGCCTGTATATCTCTGAGTCGGCGGGTAGGTCCCGAGGGCCATGGGATAAATCGACAAGATTTTGCATAAGGGGGTAAAAGTCTACATTGAGTTCATTACAACGAGTTTTGAGGGAGCTTCCAAGTTCCCATCTGATCAACCTAGGATCAACCGAGATTATTTTTGAAAACCCATTTTTCACTGAACGTTCAAGTGCCCATTCTTGCCATGTTTGGTAGCCCTCTACACCTTGCTTGAGCAGCTCCCAATTCGAATCTAGTTGCTTTTCCGCCTGCAGAAAGTAACGTCCGTCGGTAGATAGAGCAGCTGATCCACTGAGACTACCAGAGTCATCTAGAGAAACAACAGCGATACCAGCAGAACCTGTAAAGCCAGAGACAAATTGACGACGTTGATCTTTTGGTGCTGTGTATTCACTTTGATGTTCATCTTCAGATGGAATAATATATATACCCACTCCATTCTTGGCCATCACTCGACGAAGGCTCTCGAGACGGTCCTGGGAATCATATGCAACGTAACCGAAACTTCGAAACCGCTCAATTGGCTGGATGGAGTCATAACAAAAGGAGAGACTTCTCCATGCATTCGAGAGTACCTGCAAACATGTACTTTCCTCTTCGTCAGACTCTTCAAGAAAGATATCGCTTTTCTCCCAGTTCTTCTCCATGGCGGCGAAGGGTGAAAAAAAATTGCCGTTCCCAAGAATCGAACTTGGGTTTCTTGTGCCACAAACAAGTGTACTAACCACTATACGAGAACGGCGATTTATAAAGAGGTGGCGAAAAAAATCTTCAAGTTCAGTTTTACTTGTTGGGCAGGTTTCAACACCAGTGTCGCATTCAACTAGGCCAAGTATCAACCTGGTGTAAAGAAATGAACGGTGTACTTAAAAAATCATTTAATGCTTTGTTGTATGGTCTCGCTTTTTTTCTTTCCCTTTCGTAATATCTCTTTTTCATTAAGAATCGCTCAGATCTATTGTATTTCTGTCTTTTTGTTTCTTTTTCTTTTGTTTTCACAAATGTTTCATAAATCACCTAAACAATCCATACCATGTACCTTTTAATAGCTACATTTCAACGGGGCGAAATTGGATGTTCACACATCTGCAAATATCAAAGGTAGTTGCTGTTTCCTTCGAACTTGGAGGAAATATGGTTTCTATTGCATTTTGCCTGTCCTCCTCACTTTAGTTCAATTGAATTAGTCAGCTTCTCTCAAAAACGTTCCCAAACGATGACTGATAGCATGATTGGTTTTTTTTTGTAACCCAAATTTATCAATCAAGCAATTCTCGGCCCAACAATGCTAGAAAAGTTTGTGCAGTCAAAAAGCCCTTATTAACGCACGGCTTACTTTGATTCTCATTAGCGCTACCTCGAGTTATTATAGATGGTTTACTTTTTATTGGAAACTATGCATTTTCTCTGTACCGCCTACTATAAGACCATCATTGTGCAGCACAACATAATGTAAACCCCCCCTTCCCCCCACTTCCCCCCAATAAAGCATATCCCTTGCTGGAGGAGCAGCTCAAGCACGCCATTATCCCTGGTCACGTTGATCCAAAAATCGAATCAAAGTTTCTGATCATATCTTCACATAAAAAGTTCATAACACCAAAGTAGCGCCGACTCAGATAAGGATTGATACCCTCAGAAAAGGTTGCACCCATTATAACTGCTAGGTTTGAAGCATTCATCCGGTTGTACTCCTTGTATTCGTCAATCACCCTCAAATGGAAAATTAATCTCCGCAATAGCTGATAGCTATAATACGGCATCTCGCTTAAAAGTTCCTGATAAAGGCGAAACCTATGATCAGAGTTCTTGTGCGCATCTTTCACCAGGGAAAAACGAGGGACCAGCTGTTCTGGGATAAGAGGGTCCGGAAGCTCTCTCAGATATAGCTTGAGACATCCAGTGACGTTGTTGATATCGAAAACTAATTGGTGTTCCATGTTAAAGTCACCCACATTGTCGATCTTCTTTCTGAGAAGGTTCAAAATGCTTACACTGGCGGACTTTCTGTAGATACCAACTTCTTCCAGACCTCTCATCTCCACTTCAGCGAAAAACTTCTCAACCACCGCAGGAATCAGCCTTCCCTCCCTCATACATACGTAGGCTAGAGGAATTCCAAATACAGCTTCTGAGCCCTCAGAATTCAATTGCTTAGAGAAAAACCAATGCTTTTTCGAAAAGCCAATCTTGTAGATCCAGTCGTCCTTGTCTTGATCACTGTTCGCTTGTAGCGTGTGCTCTTCATCGTGTCCTTTGCCCACTTTGAACGAAGCAGGTGACGCATAGACGGAGAATACCGTCGACCACTTGAGATCGAGCTTGTAGCAGACTTTCTGGCCACCGTCAACATATAATAAAGGATCAGGAAGCTGTGAAGCGTCAACCACTTTATCTGCGGTAGATGGCGCCAGAGCTGCAAGTCCCATAGAAAAGGGTCTTCTCTTTCCGAAAAAACCTGAAAGCCTAAAACGAGACGCAGAGGATGACGACTTGCTCTCATCACTATTCCCCAACGTTCTCATTGGTCGACCACGAAAGTTCTGGGACGCTTTCGAGGATAGAGACCGCTCTGATCCCTTGCGGGAGATGCTTCTTGATTTTTGAATGTCGGTAGCTCCCAGTTGACGAGAAAGAACTTGATGATGTTGCTCCTGACTGGAAAGGAAGTTTTTCTTTGAAAGCTCGCTCTTGAGAATCTTTCCCTGCAAATTCAGCGCGTCACTGAAAAGTGCACACTGTTTTATACCTTGATCTCTATTGTATTCTTTGTTTTCTCTGTTGGCCGCCTCTTTGATTTGGCGTAAATCAGAGCTCACTTCTTTGAGAGCAAGAAAGAAGTGCAAAGAGCACCTGTTGAGACTGTCACTCGCGGAAGCTCCGACCTCGCGGTACTTTTTGCACATGTCCATAATGTTTGTGACACAGTTGTAAACAAAGCGACGCTTGTCGAAATTGATAAGGTTTGTGTTCTCAACAGACATGTTGGGGATGTAGCAAGCGATTTCTATCAATCGCTCAATGAACCATCCAGCACAAGGTGCAAGCGATTGTAAACCTGACACCGAGTTTCTGATTTCGCTCACAGTAGGAAGAAGTGCTTCTAGGGAATCCTCAGTGACTGATGAACCTCTCAAAATGGAAGAGGCTGAGATCCAGCAATGAGTAAAAAGCCTAGACTGGGGTGACGTAACAGCATTCACAGCAGCCGTCTCGACAAGGGACGGAACATGAGGAGATACATCTGAATCGATTTCTTTCGAATTAAAGAGATCCAAGCTTGACATTTTCACCCGTGATATCGATATTATCATCAGCATCGATTGCATCCGTTCAGATCGAGTCTCTTTAGAGATATGAGGATCCGTGAGTTGAGACACAAAGAGAAAATTCATCTTTCTGTAAAAGGTAAAGATCGCTTTCACAGAAGAGGGAAGCTCATCGAGAACTCGGTTGTAACCTTTGCAGTCATGGAGAGTAGACAACCATTCGAACACATTTGACAACTTCAAGTTTTCGCCTGAAGTGGGCTTTTGCATATCGTAATCGAACAAGCCGGTCAAGGAACATGAAGCCTGGAACTCAATAATTTCAAAAACTCTCAACCAGTCATCCACCGTGGCCTCCTCGAATAAAATTCCAGCTATCTGATCACATTCATCGACAAATGTCTCAAGGTCGCCTATATCACCTGCTGACGGAATTGAGAAGCCAGCAGGGATTTTCATAATCTCGGATGGAAGAGAAACCGGGACACTTCTGAAGTGAGGCTTATAAGTGTTCTTGATGAACAATTTTCTCACTTTTTTATAGAGCGATAGAATAGACGAATACAGGGAATGTACCTCAGATATATCCTGGTTGGAAGCCTCCAGCTCGTTGAGAGTTTTGGGCCATTCGACTGAACATTGCTGATCGAAAAATCGCAAAATGTCAATACAGAGCTTTTTGTTAAGCAAATCTTCAACCAGATGATTGTAGTGATCTTTCACCAAGGCACAGAAGGCCTCTAACACACCAAGCTCAATTTGCGCAGCGTAAATCCAGAAAAAAACATCATTTCTCTTGCTCGGTTTGTCACCTGTGACATCCCAGATTGGGAAATGATCATTTCTTTTTTTCGCTTCTCCTGCGTCAATGATAGAGGCAGCAGCAGTCTTTGATCCTAAACACCTTTTTTTCAAGCCCTCCAATAATGTACTGCTTGAGCAGAAACTTCGATAAGTGGAAAGGAAAACTACAGTGAAAACACCAGAATCCATCTTAAGGGCCACTTCCGGATGCGATTCGTCGGGAAGCAACGATCTGATGGCATTCGGGTCTATCTCGTTTGTAAAAACAGACGATGTGAGGACCAAAACATCCAACAGCTTTTCTAGAGAAGCCGCTTTGACACAAATTTCGATAGCGTGATTCTTGTCCTGCTTCTTTTCTGGTCGCGGCTGATTGGATAACTTGCTAGCTCTTCTTTCTAGATCTAAACTAAATTCCGAGAAAGAAAAGTTACTGAACCGCTTCATATTCGCAGAGTCACCGAAAAGAACACTAGATGGCCTTGAACAAGGTTTGGAAGAAGACGGAGAGGTGGGTACAGCTTCATCTTTTGCGAGGTCCGACCTGGGATCTGGACCGCCGATAGCTTTCAAGATGATGAAATCATTTGCTGGAAGATCTATCGAGCCAATATTAAGCATATCTCGCAGCGTCTTCAAGAATTGGGTGCGACCGGTGATTTTAGCTGGAAGCTCAACAACAACTCTTGACTCGACGTCGGTTTCCTTGTGTTCGCTATCCCTCAGAACGTTGACCTGCTTGACCATGGTCTTATTCAATACCTCGCTCTCTGGAGAGTTGAGATTACCTAGAGCCCCCAGCAATGCCCTTTCACTATATACCTGATATCTAGGTAAAGCACTGACAAAAATCACAGGGGCATAGGACCCCAGAAAGAGAGGGGTGCGTGCAGAATCATGAATTTTATAGAGCTGTTTTTCTGACCGCGATTCTATCTGCAGTGACTTATTCATCACCATATCCAACGTCAGATGTTCGCTTCGGGCATGAAGATCGAGCAGCTTATATAAGGATAAAACGACCTTGTCATTGGAGATCCCATCCTGAGGTCGCCTGCGAGGTGCAACGTTTTCAACTTTACCTAGATATTCCTTCCATCTCTTGAAAGAGATGGTGACCCTTTGATAATGTTTCTCGCATTGCTTAATAGTGACACCTTTGGTGGCTTCCACATTAAGATCCCCCAAGTACGGAATCACATCTTCGGTTGAGTATAATTCGCCGATTCCTTGAGGAGCGATCACGTGATACGAAGATCTCTTACTGGTGTTACTGGTCATGTCTCTGCGCTCCAGCTCAAACACTATCGGTGCCCAGTTTGTACTCACGTCAGAGATCACAGAGGGGTCTACGTATTGCCATGTTTTTGAGAGCCGCAATATAGGATACGATAGAACCAGAGTGGCAATGGCAAGCCAACTAACCATGTCCCCCATTTTGTCAAATAAGGAGCCGAGTTTGATCCACTTGACAAGCAAGTCAGCTCTAGACTTTGGAGTGCATGACCCTACAGGGTCTTCAAATAAATGGAAGGTCAAGAGCCTTCCCAGATAGTGTATGTTTGAAACTCTGTCAAACACGAGGGGGTTTCTACGATGATATGTGTACGTGCTCTGGACAGACTGAAACAGCAGAGAGTAATCATTTTCAGGGTTCCACGCTTCGGCAAATGTGAGAGCAATGCTATTGATTGCCGCAGCAAGGGTTTCAGCGTCAATGGAGAGGAACTTGGTTGCACTGAAATCCTCCATCACGTTGGTGTCTTGCGGAAGGCTGGATAACCCTGAAGGAGTGAGAAGAGAGAAAACCTCCTGGCGCTTCTTGTGAATTTTTTGCTTGAGGTCATCGCTGTTCTCGTGCATATCGATGGATAGCAAAAGCTCCCATATTTTGCGGAAGATCAGTTCATCCAGTAACATACCAGGATACTTTTCGCTAATGCACTGAGCAACGAGGAACAATCTCGACGTCATCGCCCTTTTGTCATCGATATCAATACGCGTCTTGCCGGAAAAGCTTTTGTCTGCATAGCTTTTGATAAAAGAGTCGGAATACGCAATGAAAACCGCCAAAGCGCTTTCGATATCATTGAGCAAAGGGAGCAACTGTATGAGGCTTGTTATTACGCTCAAAGTTTCCTTGTCTCCCCCGGGGTGAAACAGGATGGAGTGACAAATGCTCTCGAGGGACCCTCCGGAGATGGAACTTGTAGAAGGGTCGATCAACAAATCTGGATGTGGGTAAATGGAAGACAAATACTTGAGAGGGACTGTCAAATCTTTAGGAGTAGCTCGCTGCTGCAGTGATTCCGTTGATGTCTGCGAAATACTGGCCTTTGAGGTATTCTCATTTTTGTAGATCGTTGTTGCCGAAGTCAAGTTGCTTGGCTGGTGGGATATGTGATCATCGAATGCGAGATCTGATACAGTGACAGAGTCGTCGGCTTGATCATCTTGGCGTTCAACGGTGAAGCGCTTCACAGAAGACATTTCTGGAGGAGGTTTATACAATGTTAACATGGACCCTCTCAACACCATAAGAAATAACCTCATTCCAATATCTTCTCCGTTTCTATCAGTACAGCTTCGGTTCACCCATCCAGCTTTGATAACCGTTTCGTCCCAGTCGGGCCTCACAAAACACTTGAACGCTTGTCTCTCTTGTGGCTTGGGCTCTCCATAGCTGACATCCATGATTTCACGAGAAGGCTTTTCAGTTTCTGTCTCGCTGGCGATAGGACTTGTGTCCGCGAATTTTTCCTCTTGGGCGATAATTTCCAAAGGGTCGTGATGCGCGTCTGTCTCCGTTTCAGCATCAGACTCGTTGGACGGAACCTCTTCCCTATTTGTCGCAAGGCTATAAGAAGACGAGCTGTGACTGTAGGCTTTTGGCCCGTTCTGATAGATGGAACTTGATCGTCTGTTTTTCGACTTTTTCCAAATGTTTTTCATCTATACTGGGTGGTTGTGCAGTGATGTGAATCAAAAATCTCATGCATAAAGATGCAGGAGCGGAAAAACAACGAATATACAACAGTTTAAGAGAGGAGAATAGCCTGTGAAAAACAATGAGGCATTGGGTGACGCATATTTTGCTTTGAAAGATTATATTTGCGAGTTTAGAGAGTGAAGTTGCAACAGCCATGCTTCATCCACGATAGTTTGTCTTGTATATAATAATTCATCGCTCAGGCAATCATTTCCATGCTACCGCCTTCTTTGCCAGTTCTAGCGTAGATTCCTTTGTCTTGGCTCCACCAATAAAACCAGCAGCATGAATAAAGACGCATCCCTCCACACCAGTCACTTTACTCAATTCTTCATCCCTCACGCCTCTCCATGGCTCGGGAAGTTTCTTCCTGCTGTCGAAAGATGAAGAGCTCACGGGAACTGCAGCAACCCTGTAGTTGCCGCTAGAGTCTGCAAAGACAACGTAAAGTATCTGTCCTCTGCAGTCGTTCTCATACTCAACGTGATACAGATGCTCCTTCCATGGAACAAAACGTTCTAGCAGTAGGATAGAGCCCGACTTGTCAACATTGAAACGGTTTTCAAAAGCGTCTTGAACATACTGTTTTGCGGGCAACCAGGATTTACCATACCCATTCAGCAAATTCATAAAGACCATCCCCATAAAGGCAGACGACTTTTCAAAAGCTTGATCAAAGTCAGCGTCTGTTGGGTCAGAGTTCCAGGAAGGGTTGAAATTGGAAACAACAGCGGCAAGCGTAAAGTTACGCTCATTGAATTTGGGTTTCAAGTCGTCGGGATAGTTTGAGATACCATTGTCATTAGCATCCACAGATTCGATGAAATCCTTATACAACTTTTCGTAAAGAAGGTCAATCTTGTCGGCATCTGATTTGTGATTCAAATTCAAGTTTTCAGCGATCACATCTTTTCCAAAATGTTTGAATACCAACCCCGCGGAGGATAGTTTGGTTTCATAGTTTGAAGAAAAAGTGCCTTCAAAATCTCTTTGGTGGTGGTCGAAAAATTTGATACCGTCATATTTTCCACTAACGTCCACCACTATATCACTTTCTTCCCATTTGATGGGGTCTCTGGATCTGACTAATGCAGAGTTGGAGAACTTTTTCAAACTTCTCAGCATGAAAACCGCAAGCGATTCGTCTGCATGGAAGGACCCTGAGTGTGTACATATCTTGAGCATGTTTTCAGTTTTCTGTCTTTTGACTTCTGCCATGGGAGGTGTGTGGTTTGAACTTGGGCGACATCCCCGAAAAGGATCTCTTTACTCGCACCGATAAAATTCGATTTCAATAGGTAGAACCCGCCCGATGAAGTGTTTTGATAGTCTAAATTGTTGATATTTACTGCTTCTGAGGGAAGAGAGGATGGTTTTGCTTCTCGAGAATATGCATGAAAGGTGCCCAGCTATGCACAAAAATTCCAGTTTTGTCCTCGATTTTTGCAAGGACTTCTCGATTACTATACTCCCCCTCTGATTGGCTCTAGTGAAACTTTAATCTTTCCAGCAGAAATGACTCTTCTGTCTCTTTTGGTCGGGTTAATTAACTAAAGGAACACCATTATTCAATCTTCCTCTGCCTTTTTCTTTAGCTGAAGTAGCTCGTCTTTTGTCAAACTCAGCATGCGGATATACTACGCGAGTCAAAGTGCAGTATATCAGGAGAGAAACAAACCGTCTTGTCATTTCTGGTGCAATACACATTTCCACCAGCTCTATATGCAGTAGTTCACCGCAGCGAGGGAATAATGCCCTTAATCATATGGCTTGTAAAGGTAAGAGAAGAGAGACAACCGTTCAGTTACGCAAAGCAAAGTACCCGAAAATAGTCGAATCAACCCCACAAGCAAGCGAAGCTAGCCTTTGGCAAGACGAAAACTCTTCGTTAATTCTCTCTCAGGTTGGTGTGATATGTTTGGTGACCCTCGACTATAAGGCCTCCACTAATTTGTCGGATTATCAGCCATAATCCGGGAAAACAATGTGATGCAACTTTGGAAAAAGAAAAGATGGTCATGCTTTTTCTGAATAAGAAAAGTAAATCATGACTAAGTGGAATAAAAATCCACTATCATGTATAAGCATGTATGACTTGCGGATAAGTCACTCATGATATGTGACATCACATGTGTTTCCCCACATCAATCGGTATATAAAAGAGGCCACAAACCTTAACTATGTAGCAGCTTCAGGTAGAACAAAAGCCTTACATTTTCAAACATAAGTGAAGAACGTTATTACTATCGATTACTGGACACTCTAAGAGAACCATCAAGACTGAGAATGAATCACCCTGCCCGAGTTGCTCAACCTGGCATTGATGCCCCGACCGAGGCTCCCAGATCCCCCAACTATCAACATTATTCCCCTGCACGATCAATGGTCTACTTAACGAAACAGGAGTTCTCAGTGTTTCTAGTAAAAGCTATTCAGAAAGAAAAAACATCTATACGCATGAGTTACATCAAAATAAAACTACCATACATGTCATAACTCCTGGTGACTTCAATGTCATAAGACAATAACCCAATTCTTCTGCACATGATGTCTGCGAAATAATCAACCGAGATAGTCACATAGTTCGAGTCGTAATTAGTCTACTGTCTTTTTTTTTTTTGCACTCATTTGACACACTCTTACGATGGCCTTCAAGCTTCCCAAGTTCAATATAAGCCGCTCTCAGTTTGAGCTGAGCAAAGTAAGTATCTCCCTCCCAGGATCCGTCAACTAACATTGCTGTTTGCGTTCTACTTGCTTACGCCTATATCCATCATGTACTACGTTGGTATCGATACCGATAAAAAGTTCAACGTACCGGGATTCTGGCCCGACCCGAATACCCTTAACAAGATTCCAAAAGAGCCGTATGAAATACAAGCTGAGCTTGCGAGAATGAAAAAGGCAAGAGCCGAAAAAAGAAAAAGGCTTGAGGAGAAAGCCAAGGAGCTCGGGATCGAAGTGGAAAAGAGCTAGAAGAGCTCACGTTCAATGCGGACAAAAGCTAGTTATTTATTTGAATTCTATAGCGACAAAGAAAATAGAAAATTGTGTATAGTGTGCACTCTTCCATACACCCTTCACCGCATAGATGGTATGTTGTGAAAATGGATTTAACTAACTTCATAGTCAGCTTCTGGGGAAACAGCGGGCGCGGCTCCTAATTCACAAAATAGGAGCTTGTTTCAGAGGTTGTCGGAATCCTCTCATCCTATTGCTGTGCTATTCTTTTTAGGACTCCGCATAGGATCTCTCTTGGCGTACCTTTTCGGTCTGCTCTTTACCAGCAACTTTATACTGGACTTTATTATCATCGTCCTCTTGCTTTCCTTTGATTTCTGGAACGTTAAAAATATTTGTGGTAGACTTTTGGTAGGATTGCGGTGGTGGAATGAGACCAACGCAAACGGCGAGTCTGTGTGGGTTTTCGAAACCGCAGATCCCGATCGTTACATAAATCCTATCGATTCCAAAGTTTTCTGGCTTTTGGTGTATGGTGCTCCTGTAGCTTGGGTTGTGCTGGGAGTTGTGGCCATTCTCAAGTTTGAGTTTTTGAGTCTTATTTTGGTAAGTATTGCCCTCATTCTCTCAGGAACAAACGCAATGGCTTACACGAAATGTGACAAGTTCAGCAAGGCTAAGGCGGGAGGAAATATCTTTCAGACGATCTCAGATGGTTTCATGAATAGGCTCAATCCTTTGAATAATTTGTTCGGGTGAGTTAAGTAGGAAGGGGGAATTGTATAGATCTCCAGATTGACAAAATCTGTTTTACAGTGAGTTTTATCGGTGAGGGAAACGGTAGTGAGGTACCAAAGTTGACTAACCCCGATAAGTAAAGGACGATCTTAGTTGTTTTGACCATGTTATTTTGAAGGTTTGAAAATATCGGTTTATTCATCTCTCCGCCCTTTTCTTTCCGCGGGAATCATTGCCTTTTTTCTTTGCACTCCGCATTCTGTGACATGCGACGAAGGTGCCTTAGTAGCTCTGCTTGCCTTTCCTCTCGCCAGACTTTTCTAAACCTGTTAAGCGGTGGAACTTGAGAAAGTATGGACCAGCGGCGGGCCATGTCCTTTTTCTCGTTTTTCATGCTTCAGCTCAGCAGAACACAAGAGTTGAGGATCTTTGCATCTCTACAAATCCAAACTTCAAAGAACAGCAACCTTAAAGATTTTAGATACTCAGAATGTAGCAGCCTCATAGAGCCTGGCTCTGCTCACCGATCCTTCTCACTGATGGTAAGCTCTTCGCAGCTTGTGTCCTCAACCGAGTTTGAGCATCCGCCTTATCTGTGCTGTATGTCTCATCTTTGAGGCATGCGATACACCAAACCTGGGTCCCACGCTTTCCACCCCCACCAATTCCTTTTCTGGGTCGCAGTACTTGATCAAAGTTTCTCGCAAAAACCTCTGATCATCTCTCCCCGCATTGATAATATACCCTTTCGATGTCTGCTTTTTGAATTGTAGGAAACTGTGCATCGCCTCGTTTTTGAAAATACGTAAAACCAAATGCCCTAGAAACATATCGGTTGAGTTCACCCTGCAGATATTCATGAGCGTCGCTTTGAGATCCTCAATATAGGTCCCCTCAGGAATTTTTGAAAATATGAGCACTGGATCAATTCCTTGAGGCTCAGAGTTGAGGTTTTGCCCCGCCTCCAACATCAGCTCCTTGATATACGATAACTTCTTGCACCCAAAGTCTATCAGCCACGACCAAAGCTCTTTGTCTTTGCTCTTTTTAACGAAATCAATAGCCATTTTCGGATCATCTAATTCTGTTGTTATGAGTCGTAGCGCCTTTTGGTTTTGGCCCACCTGACTGAGAAGGTGAACGAGTTCTGTATAGCATTTATGTGACTCGCACACTTTTATTGCGCGCTCAATGTCGTAACTTGTTCTTTTGGTTAAAAATGTAATAAGCGCCTTCTGCTTGAAAAGGGCATAAAGTTCAACCATTACATCTTCAAGATCATGAACAAGTGTTGGCTCATGCAGGTTCAATTTTTCCAGAAACAGAAAGCTCACCACTTTCAAATTCGACTCGTTCAGCGCTTGAACCAACTTTTCGGGAGGAACATCACTGCCGGCGATTTCTACAAGCATATCAATATCGCTGTCCAATTTCTCCCCAATTTTGTTGATGTCACCATTGCATCCGCTGAGCTTTTCCTGGAAAAACCTTGCCAGCAGGTCAAGATGGCCGGAAACAAGATGATATGTTTTCATATATCCCACAAAAGTGTCATCTCTGAGAGCCAGTAAATGTTCCAAGTTCGCCTCGGGGTTATTCAAGTCCAAGTTTAAAGAGATCTGCAACAGCCTCATGCGTTTCAATAAGTCCCCGTCAACGTCTGCTTCAGCCTGTTTGATAGCATGTGTGATCTGCTCACTGACGTAAGCAATATCGATCAAGTCAAGATCCCAGCCTTCCAATAAGGACATCGCCTTGTTGTAGTTGTGCTGGCTGAAATAAAAGTCAAAAACTTTTACATACAAGGACTTGTCTATGTTGAAATTTTGATCAAAATCAGATGCACTAGGAATGCCGTCTGCTATCAGGTCCATCTCCCCGACTTTTAAAAACTCTTCTATCCAATGAGACCATTGTTCTTTCGCTACCCCCTTCAATTCTGCCTTTTCGAGCGCCGTCATGACCTTTAACAGAAACTCTGCACATGTGCTGTAGTCGTCTTGCTGAAAGTAGTGCTCCGCCTGCTTCACCCCAATCTCCAGTCTCTGTTGCGGATCCAATAAAAACTCACTTATATTCCACGCGCGCTCGAGATAATTATTCCTTATAAACCACTCCAGTCGGTCGTTAATATCGAGAGGCTTGATGGATATCCCATCTTTGGGGGATATCAGATACCACCTTGTTTCGGTTGCCTCGGAAAATTGGTGAAAGTGGTAGTCATTGACCCCAGCACTTTTATAGTCCTTCACAGCAACCTCATCCACGGATTTTTCATCCAGTGTAGTTGCATCTAAGATCCTTAGTTCAGGCGCAGTAACACTAGCTTCATCATTATCACCATCCAGGTTGTATTGCAGGATAAGAATATCGTCACTAGATGCAGATAGTCCAGCTATCAGGCAACCGGGCAACTCTTGCTGCTCAATCAAAGTGGCAATTGTATGGGATGCGCTGGAAGAGGAGAAAATACTTCCGGCACCAAAATCAGTGACCGCTGGGAATTGTAGACTATATATCCATAGAAACCGGCCCCACCCTATAATGGCTCTATCCTGCTCCAAGTAGAATTTGGGCCAGTACAGATCTGGCCTCGGGAAATCTTTTGGTATGCCGGTCTTTGCAACAGTGACTCTCCTGGCAACATCGTATATGGTTATCCCGCTATCGTTGGTCCATAAAAGTATGTTTTTAAAGGTTGCGATACCGGTTATTGGACCTGATTCGCTATCCAGTATTGTGTCGTTTCTCTGACCCAGCCAATTTCTCTTGGAGAGTACAACCTGGCCTGCCATCCCTCCAGTAACAAAAGATCGAGTGGTTTTGTATTCGCGATCCAGAACAATCGAATGCAATGGCCGTTTGAAGTCAAATGCTATGATATCTTTCTCATCATTCAAAGAGCCAATAACGGCCGTACCATCCATAGATGCAGTTGCAAAAAATTCGCCATCAGAATGAGCTGACAGCACAGACGCTCTGTGAGCTCTGAAACTTCTCAATACACTAAACTTTGAATCCATTATATGGACCAGCCCGGAATGCGTAGCGAAAATGAACGTCTTCTCGTGGAAATAACATGTAGAAATTGCATCCTTGGAGGATGAACTTATGGGCAATTTGGCAATCCTTGAATACTTCAAGAGTGGCGGTTCTACCTCTTCCGGCTCATATTCAAATTCGGAGTCATCGGACTCGGCAGAATTAAGGCTCGTTCGACTCATGTAGGTTGTTTCTCCCTTATTTAAGACTTGCATATATATTGTATTTTTATACCCAAATGCCCAGAGCAGTTCAAGGCTCTTTGGTACAATGGTAAGCAAGTTGACAGAATCAACGCTAATCTAAAAGTGACCCTTCTATAAAGGCGTTGATAATGAAAATCGATGCAGACAACTCGGGGATCGTTATCGAGGAGCTCGATGATACTCATCTCTTGGTGAAACAGAATATGGTGAGCTTCGTAAAGACAGAACTGAACAGACTCCTATCGCAAAATACCTACAATGCTATAGACGAAGAAGATGACAAAATGGACGATGCTTTATAGAAGTTTATATACTTAAAATAAAGTCTACACAAGCATATCCAGCTCAAACGCTCTTCTCATCACGTCACTCATAAAGTGCACGAGAACATCCGGCTCTATAAGATCTTTCTTTTTTGATGCTGGCTGAGAGGCCAACCATGTGTTATAATCCTTAATCATGCGTTCCTGGATCGCATCCATCAACGTGGCGAGAAACTCAGCATTTGATAAGTACACCCCGATTGTGGTTTTCAGCTTGGGGAGCTCCTGTTTGATATTGTTTTGAAACTCGTGCATCGCAGCAATAGTGTCTGTTTTGCCAGACAAAGGTGAGCTGATTTTGTCAGACGCAGCTCTTACAAAGTCTTCCACCAGGTTATGCACAACACGCGATAGCTCCAGTCTAGCATCAACGGTTTCATCCACCACTTTGGGAAACGAGCCATAAAAAGAACCCAAAAACCGCGAACCGCTGTTTCTGGGTTGTGGCCTGCTTTGGCTCGTCCCACTGAACCTGCTTAACACAGACGATATTCCCGAGAACTCAACACTTCTTTCCGTCGATGTCGTTTCAACGCCAAAGTGATCTAGCGTGCTTTCCAAATACGCCAAGTTAGCAATCAAGCACAGCTTGGTCTCGAGCGCAGAAAGTCCATTAATAGATGTCACCTGACTAAATTTGTCGTTGAGAGACGTCAGGTTCATAAGCGCTAGATTGTTTGCAAGGTCGTTGAAAACCTTTTGATCCACTAGTTGATATATTCGTGACAGTAGCTTGGTAGATTTGCTGATGGGCGGGAGAATCAGAATGTCAGAAACGCATGCATCGGTGCTGATTGAAGGCTCCGATATCAGAGACTCTTGCTCTGTGCTCATACTAGCAACAGACAACTTTCTATCTAATTGAGGTCCATCCACCTGGTCAAGATCATCATCATGGCCAGATTCCCGTCGACCCTGTATACGCAATTTGTTGTTCATAAAAGAGCCATGGATATTTTGGTCGATGAAAATCTGAACTCTGAAAATCAGTCTGGACTGAACGTCTTGCACTATAGGGTCAAAAAACGCATGAGTTTCAATGTCTCTCCTGCCCTCGTCGGATGTATGGTTTAGCTCATCTTTTTCAAAGAAATGCTGGAAAAATAAAAGAAAGTCACACAAATGGGTGATGCGCGATTCCCGTAGCACGAATCTTCTCACCCTGTCGTAAAGTGGCTGAAGGAGGCCTTGAGTGATCCACCGCTGGATTGCATCCTCGTTTCTTCTGTTGTTGAAGGTGTCATCAGGCAGAGGACAGAAGACCATTTTAAAAGACTTGAGCTCTCTTTGGCAAACCTTGAAGCAAAACAGAATGTCTTGTTTGCATTGACTCACCAGACTGGCAGCTTTGGAGTCGTCGTTCAAGCTGCTGTGAGACTGGAAATGTTCGTGAAGGATGTCATTCAAGAAGGACGATCTCACTTTGAAGTAACTAGTATGACAGTCATCCACTAAACGCTGGATTTCAACAACTGCTTGACTCTTCTTGAACAGCTCACTGGTTGACTGAGCGAGATCCTCGCACTCTGAGTCGAATTTGTTGTAGATCAAAGCGTCAACCGTGACTGACGGCAACGCACCTGCTCTCTTTGACTTTTCTGTATTAAGACGGAAAGCAATATCGGTGTTGACACGCTGAAGACGTCCAACAATGTAACTTTTCAAGAGAGCCATAGCCCTGACTAGACACTGCTTGAACCTTATTCTATAGATTTCAATATCCTGAAACGTGTTATGTTCAGGCGAATTGACGTAGGAGAAGGAGTCATCTAGGGGCATCAAGACACTTTCTTTGAACTTTGATGATGCTGCCAAGTTTGCACTAGCAGAGGTATTGAGCGCATGCACAATTCTCTCCAGGTTTTCAAAATGATTCAAGTACTCACCAAGTGCTTTAGACTTGGATGAAAGTCGAGAGACTTCCAATGCGGGAAGTTCCGATTGTTTTCTAAACGTTTCAGTCTCATTCTCGATTTCGCCATTTTGCAGCAACAACCCCTCGTAACCCGTGACAAGCTCTTGCACTGAAAGTATAAGCTGATCATGCTGTCGCGATACCTCTGATATTCTCTCACAGTACTGGAGAGCGGAATCGTCTTGGTATTGGTAAAGATCAAATTCATCAGCTAGATCCGCTATACTCTCACTCGTCAATTTCTCTGTGTGATCCTTCCAGAACTCGAGCACTTCTGTCCGTAAAAAGGGAAAGCTGTGTCGCCTTTTACTATGGCCCCTCGGTTTAGGCAGATCCACATCATGTTCCTCTATGAGTTCCAGAGTGTTCTAGAACGTTATCTTATTTAAAAAGACTTGTTTACTCACCTCATGCTTTGGAGCATGAGCAGCCACACCATGCGTTACAGATTCACCATGCAAGTGGAAGGGGCTATCTGAATAGGCCCGCTTTCTACTCATAACAAAAGGTAGTGCAATCATCAATCAATCTCGTGTATTACGAAGAGCGATACTTCTAGTTGTAACAAAGGCAGGAGAATGACTCAGATATTATTTCGAATTCATAGCAGAACAAATCAAGTCCCTAATTTTTTTTTTTTTTTTTTTTTGGCTACAACTCAGCAGATGCTTTTCTCAACCTCTAATGCTCGGCCTGACGGTCCTGCACTCATCTTCTCTTATAAATACACGGTTTTAACAGCCATTTGCCCTCAGCGATTTGGTCACGCTTCTTCTCCAATTCCTCCTTTTCCTTCTCAATCTCTTCTGTTTTATTTCTCCGTTCGAGCCGGGCGTTTCTCTCTTTGATTATATCTTGAGACGGTTTCTGAAACTCAAATCTGGTAAACATCTTGTTCGAGCTATCGGTGCTTTTATGAATAAATCCGCACAGCTTGAGCACTTTGACGAATTCCGTTCCTTCGTTTTCGTTCAAACGTGACTTGATTTCCGCGATCCACAATTCTCCCCTCGGGCATAAAAGCCTATACGCCTCGTTAATAAAGTCCAAGAAATTGGTCCCCATCAGCGCTAAACAAAAAATGACAACGGAGCACGACTCGTCCCCCAAAGGAACAGTCCTGACATCTGCCACAGTAACGCGGTCGTTTGCCTTTTGTAAGTCGAAGCTGTGCGTTTTTATATCTAATCTGTGGCCGCCGTTATTGCGTTTAGACTTTTTCTGCCTCTTCGCAGAGCTTCTGGCGTTAAGGAACTTTTCAACGTCTGCGGCAAGTTGTGCTTCGCCACATCCCATATCAGCAATCACCACTTGCTTCGTTTGCAATCCAGGCAACCCTCCAGGAGCATTTACAGGTCTCTCGGATCTCGACTTGATTTGACTCACCAAAACGTCGACTGGGTTCTCTGGCCAGCCTTGGACCTGAGATCTGAATCCAGTGTGGTAGTCCTCAAAAAGAGAGGGCTGCTCTTCGAAAAGCTTGAGTGCATCTTCAGAAGACATAGTGTAAAGTTTCTCATTGATCCAACGGAACCGAGAACCAGAAAGTTTCTCCATCATTTTACGCTGCAATGGGGTTAATTTACTTTGAGATTTGGGGACTTCGTCTCCCTTGGGCTTCTCTTCACTCTGCTTCTGCTCATATTCTTTGACCTCGACCTCTTTTACCTCATTTTCCTCTTCAGGCGACTCTTCTGTTAAGGTATTTTCTTTTACCACATCTCTCTTTGGCCTTGGCTTTCTCTTTTTCTTTGGCGACTTTTTCTTTTCATTCGAATCAAATGCTATTTTACTGCCCTTGAGGTTCCAGCCATCAACTTCGAAGAGGTTCATAATAGTTTGATAAATAAAAAAAAAAAAAAAAAAAAAAAAAAAAACTCACATGCAGCTCCACCTTAAACTCGATCTGAGGAAATGCAAGTGAAGACCCACTCGCACTTTTCCTTATGATAGTGCCAGCAATAGTCTGCTTCTATTCCATCCTTTCTGATGTTTTCCAGAACCCAAGCGATAAGTTCATTGAAAACACTTAATGACATGCTCAAAGCGTGTAAGGAACTGTATTTTTTCAGGAATATCGCGGAGTTGAACTTTTTCGATGTATTTCGTCCTGATTCTTTGCCCACAGCCTCTGTATTTTTTTTGACAGCCTCCAATGACTTCCGTGCTGAGGTGATTAGATGTCTCAAATTCTTTGCGTTGCAGGTTTTGTTGGAAAAAGTCACGAGCCTCTGGTGAGCAAGCTCGGATTTTGTATCCCTTATTATTGTCTCCCTCGATTCTTCAACATACTCTTCAAGCGTTTTGGACAACGGATCAGTGCTCGATAGTCCCCTGTTAAAGACTTCACCTATGGCAACGTCTCTGAGAATACGATCGAGATGCATATCCCCAAGAAACAGTGCACACTTCACAACGTGGTGATCACGGAGAAGGAGAAATTTAAGCAGCTCGATCGTAAACTTTGAGCGGCGTGTGATGCGAATAAAGTTGTCATGCTTGTTGTCCAACATCTGCGGGATGCTTTCTGTGGAAGATTTGTTAGAATCTTCTTCAGTCAAATCTATAAACTCTTCGTTTTGATGCTTTCCGGTTGGATCCTCAACCTTCTTCTTTTCTTTCCATTTTTCTTTATTCAATGCTACGCTGTCGATGATTCTGAAGTCATCGCCTGTTTCCGCTTTCTCGGTGATTATGCTATTCTGTAAGATTTTCATACTTTCACATCTCATATTGGCGAAGCAGGAGTCTTTAATAACCCAAGGTTTCGATAGCACGTTGTTTCTGTAGTGCAATGTCTCTCTCCAGCGTTGCATTTGTTTGGCCAAATCGCCTTTATGAGCGTGAATCTCAACCTTGTCAGCGATTATAGATTTTTTAGAGGCCCCGCTCAGGGCATGATGATTGGAGTGTCCCAAGATGGTGACAGTTTTATTATCATTGTTGTCAAAGCTCAACCCTGCTCGACAGTACTCAGACTCGTAAACTTTTACAGAAAGACATACGTCATAGGCGCAAGAGCCGTCATCGACATACAAGAGGTAGAAATTTTCCTTTTCAGGATCTTCGAATTCCCTTTTAACTTCGTAGAGAATACGGACAGTTAGTTTGATGTCACGTATGGGATAGTTTTTTATCATGAAAATGCATTTGATAGCCAGTTTAATCCCCTTTGAAAAATACACGTCAACCGGTGATTTGCTCTCTAAGTAATCCTTGATGCATAGGGGTACGGGTGATTGTAAAGTAGGAGCCAAGTGAAGCACCTCAGGCATGAAAAACTCAGTACCGTTTTGGATATGTGAGATATGCGGTTTATTAGGAGCTAGAGTTTGACGTGTATACTGAACTCCGCCCAAAACAATCAAATCATCACTCATCTCATCGTGCATTTGGAATGTAGGGATGTGCTCGGTCTTCTCCGAACGACCAGATCTGACATCAAACTCTTCCAATGGCTCCGCCTCCCATCACCTGCCATGTTCTCGATGTAACAAGCGGAAAGCCTGCCCAGAATGTTACTTGTGCCATTTACCATCTTTCCGAAAAGACTCAAATTGAAGAGAATGCCATACCATCTGACCCTCTGAAGCCGTTTGCTTTGGCAAAGACCAATCAAGATGGTAGAGTGCCGCAGTGGTCTGTAGATACTAATCTGGATGAAGCTATAAAGGAGAAAATTGGATTTTCCGCTACCGGATGGACCCTTCAGCCCGGCATATACAAGATTAGATTTCATACATCACAATACTTTCAGGGCAGAAAACAGGTGTCTTTCTTCCCGTTTGTTGATATCCACTTTGTTATTGGGAATCCACCCGATAACCATTACCATATTCCGCTCCTTTTAAGTAACCATGGATACACAACTTATAGGGGAAGCTAGACGGTTGCGGAGAAGCGCTATATTTTATATACAGGCAATATAATGATTTTACTTTGTTCAACTGCATGATCAATGTAAAGTATGAGAAACATTTAGAGCCTGACAGAACATTTTGGTACTTAATCAGTATATAGGGAAGACGGATCACGACAGGGGTCAAAATGTCTTCCAGCAGGATTTCGTCAAGTCAACTTCAAAATGTTTGATGATGTATTTATATTATATGCGTAGTCAGGCGTGGAAATAGTGAGTGTACTGCCGTGAGGACTCGTGCACCTCCATGGAGGACTTGAAATTGTTAAGTTCGCTTCGTATATCCTGTATGAGATGTGGAGTGTTTGTGAGAATGTGGTACTGTTCTTTCAGCACGCAGTTGAATCGGTCATAACTGCTGGGCGGCAGCGCTCCGTTGAGATAGAGTTTGTTTGAGAAGGAAACTTTCTTTGGCTCCTCCGCCTGACCTTGACGGCATGAGGAGGAGTCGCTATTCAAGCTGCTTTTGGAGGCGGCTTTAAAAATGCTAGAGTAAGATGAGTTCCTGCTCGTGATGAAATCACTCGTTCTCAAGCAGGGTGTGACTGGCGTGGAGTACGAGGAGGGGTTCTTGATCTCATTGGAAGTTATAATTTCCACATTGATCAAACAAGTTTCGTCGTTTGGAGATGGCCCCTTCCTGAAGTACCGATGCAGATCATGCATGTGTTCCTCGAGATCAAAGCTGTTAACGCTGGAATTTGTCCCAGTAGTCTTGCTGGTCTTTACCGAAGAGTGGGTTGACGTAAGCGAAGCATTTCTGTTTAGCGACTTTATTCTCTCAAGCGACTGCACCCTCTTCTTCTGTCTCCTGTTATTGCCGAGGTCCGGCTCTGCCAAATCTGGAAACGGAGTCTCTCCCAGCTCGATCACTTTGGAGAAGTAAAGAATCTCTTCAGGAGTAGGTTCAAGGTCAACCTTTGCCTCATCTTGCTGGATTACTTTATCACCAGTCGGTTCCACGTTTGCCTCACCTTGCTGTATTACTAAATCGTCAGTTGGTTCCACGTTCAAAGCCTCTGGCTCGTCGCCCTGCTCGAAGCTTTTGGTGTCATCCGCGTTATCATAGTGCGAGGTGTGAGCCACACTAGGCTCCTCTGTCTTTTGAGGGAAGATGTTTGTAGTGTTTCGAGTAGGTATATCTGTACCTTTCACAGCACCGTTGGCTTTAGTGGATCGACCTTTTTTGAGGCTTAGGAAACTCTCCTCTCGAGAAGTGACTTCCTTTTTCTTGTTTGAACGTTTTCCAAACAACTTGGAGATCATACGAGACATCAGCGAGGGCCGCCGGGCCACACTTTGTTTAGATGTTTGAGCGCCTTGCCGAGAAGAGGTCTGAACGGCGGCTGAAGATTGCCTTTTTATCGGTTGCGGTCTTGAAACGTCATGCACATTTTCGACGCTTCTCACTGTCTGACTGTCTGCTTTATTGTTGTTGATGATATGATTTCTTGAATCACCTCTAATTGAGCCATCTCTAATAGTGTCTCTGGATGTGTCTTTAACTGGTGTTTCTTTGAATGGTTTATCTCTTGATGTTTTTTCTCTCACCATCTGAATTTTCGCATTTTCAGCTTCCAACAACGACTTTTTCAAGTCCAGCTCTAGAACAATAGACTCATCGTTTTGTATTGACGAAGCCGGAGTTTCAGTTTTCTGAGAAGGACTCGAACTCGGAGAATTGGCCGCATTCACAGATGCCACGGAAGACGAGTTAGACCGCTGATGGTTTGCAACATCCAAAGGCCGGATCAGACCACAATGGCTCTGATCAGTATAGTTGCGATGAACAAAAGAAGGGCGCTGAACACCTTCAGCGCATGATGCGTTGGAAGTAACCTCCCTCGCGTGCTTTTCGAGGTTGGGTACCGATGCAGACCTTGTACTCTGCGCATATATCGTACGCTGAGGTCTACTGGAGCGATTTCTTGGCTTTTGACGAGGACGGAAAACCTCTCCGTTTGGAAATAAATACTCGCCTTTTGGATCTCTAGCTGGTTGACGAGTGGGGACAATCATGGTTCGATGCTCAGGAATGTTGTTACCGGAAAAAGAGTGTCGGAAAGAGGGTCTCTGATCAGTACTTCTCAACGAGCTGGTGCGGGAGTCATGCAGCCTTTGTATGGTAGAGCTATGGCGATGCTCTCGATGCTTTGGTCGGAGTTTATCGTCGATAGTCATCAGAGATTCAGTGGCTAGATCTCTGGGAGCTGCATGATCTGAATGGGAGTTGACGGAAACGAATGAGCTTGATCGTGAAAGTGGCGCCATGTAAGATGTGCCTCTGTTAAACAGTGACGACGTGCTGCGGTTGCAAGAGAATCTATCGCCCATTCCAACATGGTTGTCCGGCTCCATGGTATTTGTTGAGCCTTTTTTTGTTGACTGGGGTATGATAATGCAAACACTTTAAAAAATGATCGACCGATGTAAACGAGAGATGTGGGAAGGGCTATGTTTAAAAATAGTAAAATGAATTCCCCCCTTCAAATGGCGTTGCCTTGTAGTATAAATTGATTTGGTAAGTGCTCAAGCCCGGACCGTGTATGAAGAATCCATGTGGATGATATCACAGCTAGTTTGTTTATCGAATTTCAGTACCGAAAAGTATGTGACAAACTTTGCAGCAGGCCTAGGCGCGCAAATCCATGCACAAATATGCACCTATATAAGCCACGCCCTGCTTTCGCGCTTTAGTTGCTTTGTGTCGAGAATACCTTCCGTGAGGTTAAGTTGTATAGTCCGCAATCTCAATCCCTGAGAAAAGCCAAGCTTTTTAGGATATGCTGGTCTTAGCCCTCTAATTATCGGAGGTGTAGTTTAGCGATGCAGAGTCTAGGTTAAATGCACCCAGGTAGGTATTAGCCTTTCAAAATTTGGTGAAGCGTAGTCACGAGGCATTTACAATTACAATCAGGCTGATCAGACTCAGTCATGGAGCACAAAAATTGTCAAAAGTGCTTCTGTTGTCTTGTCCGATTAAATTATTGAATTATAGATATTTGACCGAATAACCTTTCATCTTGGGTAGATAAGCTTGTTACGCTGCTATGCTAATAGGGTTGAAGACGGCAACTTTTTAGAAGATCTGCTAAGCATGTCAATCGAAAAACCATTTTTCAACCCAACTTCGATTCGCTCCCCCCCCATACTTTTTGTCGAATGGCACCATCTCATTAATACAATCTACGGATGGAGACACTTGCTTTGTTACCTTTTGCGGCGGCCAGAGCCAGTCGCATATCTCGCACATGATACTCACGCATGATGGTTCCATTATCTTGCTTCTTTTGTGCACAGCTTTTCTGCGATCTATGACTTATGTTTATTATTATGCTCCCGTTTCTTTTCTGCCTTCTCTGCGATCTATATAAGGCAGACTTTCTTCCTTCTCTGTGTGTTATTTAGCTGACTATGATGACTGGTTGCGAAAATAAGGCGGAAGGGGACGAATGAGTCTTGAGACACGGTATCAAAGAATGCAGCTGAAACAACCAAAGCTTGTACCTTTCAACCTGATGCCACCTTCTCGGAGCATCATTCCCTCGTTTGATTCAGGCTGAAGGATATTATCACCTTAGCAAGACTTGCAAAGGCAATCCCGAAAACCCTCTTATCTCCCCTCCCTTCACCGGGTGCAGCTGCTTCCCTCCTGCATCCTTTTTCATATAATGCGATACGGGGTATCCAGAAGTCCGCTTCTAAGAATACCCAAGAGCCAGTTACCCAAGATATCGGGACTGCTACATAGTACGGTGATCTCCTGGCGTATATCGGTTAGAGCATCCCCCCTGCAAGATACAATTAAGCTGCAAGATTTACGCAATGCATGCATGCCCACCCCCAGGCGTGAGCGAGTTGCATCAGCACCGAGAGTGAAGAATCAGCGCTAAGGTAGCTACACTCAAGTGCAAGTGGGCTATTCCTCAGAGAACCACACTCTCTCCGAGACGGAAAAAAAGGGTGGAGACAGCATGCATGTGCATGTGTGCATAAAAGCTTTTACTGTCATAATTTTCAAGAGGTAATATGACAAGCATGTCGTTGATCCATGAAGACCTACAATTATATTTCAACATCACTACTACCTTCGATTTCCAACTTTACTTTGCTAATTTCCCTTGTGGGGAGCAGGCACTGATTCAAAACCCACCGACCTGAACGATACAGTGTAATCGCATATAAATGTGGACTCAGATTGCAAGGCGATCAAAAAAGCACTGTCGATATATCAAACCTGCTTACGCACTGCAATGACACAGAGTGTTTCTATAGTTCATTTAACAACGAGATGAGGCCCGTCACTATCATCGGGTAAAAACAACACCACTGCATTTCGGAGTGGTTCCGCTAGCCGCAAAAACAAGGCCGGCTTATTGATTCGCTGCTTTTTTCGATTCCTTTAAACAAATGTGATCCCTGTGGTAGTGAGGTAACTAGATTTTCAGAAAAACTGTCAAGAAACTAAAAAAGCTATTAAATTGTTCGAGTATTGATTAAAAACTCACAAAGATGGTCTTCTGTTTTGTGCCCTGCATCCCAAAGATTGAACTTATATGCTGATTACCTTGATTATCCCTGATATGAATTCACGAAACTGCCTTCTATTTGAACCTAACAAATCTGAAAGTCATCTTTATATCCTTTATTAGTAAAATGCAAGAGAGTAAACTCGATATAATTCTATCTCAAGAGAGCTATAGTGAGAATATAAACATGCGTTGAACCGGGTCACACTATGAGTCCTGATGGTCTAGAGGTATGATTCTTTCTTAGGGAGGAAGAGGTCCCGGGTTCGATTCCCGGTTAGGACCATTTTTTTTAGAATCAACTCACATGATTATTTTATAAAGCTGCTTATGCTAGAATTGGTGAAGAGAGGTAAATTCACGAGCACCCCATTCTTGTCCTTTATTACTTCTTCATTAAAACTATTATCGAGCAAGGGCATGTCTTATTGCTTTTTTCGTCGATTCGTCCCCAATTTGCTCAGCCTTCTTGAAGAGGCCCCTCAGGTGAATCCACTCCCACTTGAACTGCGATTCTGTGGATCGTACAAGGTTAGCAGCATCTTCTAATAGCCCTGTTTTCGCGAACACCGCTATCATGTATTGAGCAAACTGAAAGTCCTTGGTCTTTTTGACTTTTGGATTGAGGTTTTTGAACTCAGAGCATTTACGGTAGTTTCCTCTTTCCACCCAAATCTTTTGTGCAAAAGTGATATCAGCAAATTCGATGGCTGAGATAATGGCGATGTTATACAGTTCATGCGTTCGAGGGAATTTGAGCCTATTGTAAAGCTGCTCAATCGGGGGAGTGCTTGCAGACTCATCCGGCTGATTGCCATGAGAATCATCCTCTGGGGCCTCGATGTGCAATGAGCCGTGGGGATCTTCCGTGACGCTGAATGTAGTCTGCTCCCACAATTTGATAAAGTCCTGTATGCTTTTACTCTTTGTAGCAAAGAGCAAAAGAAAAGAGTTGAGGCATTCTGGAGTGATGTTTGTTTTGAAGTGCAAAAGATTGTAAGCCCAGAGAGCCTTTGCCTCTGCCAGGATTTCATCTGCAGTATTAAGTTCATTCTTTGGCAAGAGGGGTGGTGCGAGGGGATGGAAATCGGAACTGAACAACTCAATGGTTCTCTCCCTGATGACTGACGCTTTCTCATGAAACGTAGGAACTGGAGATGACGTCAAATCAGCCTTAGAATAACATCTCAGCAGTAAGTTAAAAACAATGGGTCCAGTATCCAGCGATGGGGAAGACGAAGACGATGTATTGCGATAGATCGTTTCCACCAGCGTGGCATAAAGACTTCTGGCAAAGTTGATGTCTCCATTTCGAGAAGCCATATAAAGCATCGTTTCCATCAGGGTAATATCAACGGGGTACTTTCTGTCGTAGTACTCGAAAATGAAATCCCAACCTCTCATGGCCAGCTCTTTCCGCATGGAGCACCCTCGCGCTAGGGCGAGAAGTGCAGGTCCTTCTGGGATTATCAAACCGTGGGCGTCACTTTGCATTTCATCATACAAATCCAGCCCTCTCTCTATATTATTTTGCAAGACGTGATTTATGATGATGGAGGAATAAGTTTTGCTGTCCGGCTTAGTCGACATGGAGACGAATTTCATCGAATCGAAAACAGAGTCTGACTGAGCAAACGACTTGGCTTTTATACATGCTTGCAATATTGTAGTATAGATAATTTGATTGGGTGAAACATCGTAGGTCTGCATTTCCTTCACCGTGTGTTGTATTTTTGATAAATCGCCACTTTTTGAGTACGACTTGACAAGCGACCCAAAGGTGTGAAGACTTGGCTTCAAGCCATCCTGCTTCATCTGCTCATAAAAAGCTTCCACCACAGGGGTATAATTCGGATCATCCGAGAATGAGCTCATGAACAAATCAAAGAGATACCGATCAATCACGATATTTGCATTTTGGATCATTTCATGGATCAGAGCCATGTTTTCGAGTTTCTGATTATTGGGTATACTCTGTATCAGACGTGTAGCGTCGTACTGCGTGAGGCCCGTTAACCCGTTCTTGTTATAGTACAGATCATCAACAACGGAACCCCAACATTGATGCGAATCATCCTTGATGTACTTTACAGCGGTTCCAATTCTTTCAAGCAGATCAGATGGTAATTTTATAGATGTAGCAGGAAAGGCAAAGAGATCGAGATCTTGCTTCGCAGTGCTATTTGAATCGGTAATTTGTGGAGAGCTCACTTTTCCCATTTGAAGTGAACTTAAATTCAGCTCATTCATAATATTCGATACATCTTCTTCTATCAACGAATCATGGGAGACAATGTCAAGTTCCTTCTCCATATCCCGCAGTTTTTCACTATCCCTGTTTTGTTTTCTTGATAATCGTTTGGAGAAGTTTTTGAGATTCGATATTTTATTGAGTTCCTGCTGATTTCTTTGCTTGGTCTTTTTCTGCTCATCCTGCAAGAGCCATCGCTGTGCTTTCGAGGTTGAAGGAGAAGTTGGCTGAGAGACTCTAGCCTTAGACGCAAAGAGACGTCGCCGTGATAAAGATGCAATCCTGTGCTCTAGAGCGAAAAATCGTGCCTTGTATGCCATGTATGAAACTTTTCGAAACATTCATCTACACTAATTTTTTTTTCATCTGTCACGTGACCTTAAAGGGGAACATCTTTAAATTTTGATCTTCCTGTTGGTTCCTTCGATTTGATAGTTGAACCATCCAGCAACTTTTCGGTCTCCTCCGATTCGGACTTGGGTTTGAGAAAAATCGTCTGATTTTTTTTTCTCTAGAAACCGTAGCAGGCCGAACCGATCGGAAACCCGGTTGTGCATACACCGTAGAGTTTCAATTTTTGGCACTTAACTACAGATTTGTCTGATCACTTATCCTTTCAGGCAATGTATGGCCTTCTTCATCAATTGGTCCTTGCCTTGAAGCTTCATTTTGAAAATTCTCAGTATTGACCATTTCGGTTGGCTGCGTGTTCGCGGAGATCTCCGTGCGTATTATATGCAAGCTGTCAAGCGCTCCGCACTATTTATACCGCCAGATATCACGAATAGCTTATCTCAAAAAACAATAACTTACACACATGTCCTCTACTATTTTGGCCGATTCGAGTTACGGAAAAGACAACGTTAAATTCCTCAAAGTGAAAAAAGACCCAAAGAACCCAAAGAAACATGAGGTTCTCGAAGCTTCCGTCAAGGTTCTCTTGAAAGGAGAGTTTGACGATTCCTACACCAAGGCTGACAACTCTCCCATTGTTCCTACCGATACCGTGAAGAACACGATCTTGGTCGAGGCTAAGAAAACTGAGGTTTTCCCAATTGAAAGATTTGCTGCTCACTTGGGACAACACTTTATTGAAAAATACTCGTGGGTGTCTGACGTTGAAGTTTACATTACCCAGCAGCGCTGGTCAAAGTACTTGGTAAACGGCAAATTGCATGACCACTCCTTCATCAAAGACGGAGCTGAATTGAGAACCGTTTCGCTGCTTTATAACAGAAAGGGGGATTACTCTCTCAAGTCCGGACTTAAAGACCTTACAGTTCTCAAATCTACAAACTCCATGTTCTTTGGTTACAACAAGTGCGATTACACCACCTTGCAACCAACCACCGACCGCATTCTTTCCACGGATGTTGACGCTGTTTGGGCTTGGGACAACAAGAAGCTTGGCCGCATTAGTCAGGTGGGAAAGTTTGCCGATAAGGGACTTTTCGACCAGGCTTTCAACGGTGCTAGAAAAGTTACGCTTGATCTTTTCGCTTTGGAGAACTCACCCTCTGTGCAAGCCACAATGTACAACATGAGCGAGAAGATTTTAGAGCTGGTTCCAGAAATCGAGACCGTTTCTTACTCTTTGCCTAACAAGCATTACTTCTTGATGGATTTTTCGTGGAAGGGTTTGGACAATGACAATGAAGTGTTCTACCCATCTCCTCATCCAAACGGTCTTATCAAGTGCACAGTTGCTCGCAAAGACTACAAAGCTAAGCTTTAGAAGGTCTATCGGGTTTATAGAAGGAATACATTTTGGGATATTTTTTTGAAGTAGATTACAGGAGACAATGTCTAATGAAGGCTTGCACAAGCTTCGAAAAAATCTGGCTGACAATGATAACTGGTTTCAGCGAAAAGTTTGACAGGGTAATGATTCCTTTTAATATAATCCCGATTGAGAAGCAGAACTTACACCGAGACAATACGAAGCAGAACACATTTAGTCCCCGCTCGGAATATTGGTTGCAAGTAACCTCAATCTCTGATCCTCGATCGGCCTAAAATTCATTGCGCCATCTCTATGCGATAGCCAAATTCTGACTCACAGCCTGAACCACGCGTAAATCAGCGAATGTACTCTGCGTAGGCCGTACCACTTCACCACTCACGACTGTCCTGATCACTCTACATCTTCAAGGTTAATTTCACATCCTCAAGGGCCAATGGGCATCGGGAAACACAGGAGCCACATAATAAGTCAAGTTAGAAGGGGCTTCATGCTCTTTCCTCTTTAATACGACAAGTGCACACTGTGCCAGACCGAGGCGTATAGATTCAAGAGCTAAGATTGGCCCCTGGAGATGTTTTACGGTCGAGTGGACAATCTTGTACTGTTGCTATTTCGATATAAGCTCCTAAGCTCACGCTTGGTCGCTATCACCGTTCATATCCCTACACCCACGACGAATGTTCCGATTACTGAACCGTCGTTTTCTTGGTATCAACTGCAAAGCGCGCTCACAGCTTTTCCACACGAGCCGCAGAGCACTTAAGGATGCACAGAGTGCTGATCCGAAAAGTAAAAGCACCGGTTTAAAGGCACTTATGCAGAAATACGGCTACAGCGCTCTTGGTGTCTACTTGGGATTGAGTGCTATAGACCTGCCCTTATGCTACCTTCTTGTGCACTCCTTAGGAGAAGATGAGATAGGTCGTTACGAGGAAAAGGTGAAAGATTTCTTTGGCATAGGCAACAAGTCGGACGAATCCGGACAAGAGAAAGCTGATTCTCCCAAAGGTCAGTTTCTTACCCAATTTGCAATTGCTTATGGACTCCACAAGTCTTTGATTTTCATAAGACTTCCCATAGCAGCAGCAATCACTCCCTCTATTGTGAAATACTTGAGACATTGGGGATTCAATGTGGGAAGAATGCAGGCTTCAACACTAGCGAGCCAGGCTGCTAAATCTGCTGGAAACGGTGCTAAAGCCCCATTAGGTGATGTAGCCAAATTTGGGACCCCTCCAACAAAGAAGCAGAAATGGTATACATGGTTTTTTTGAGTTTGTACATATGAATAGATGCAACATGTTTTTGTAAATGGGTTCATCTAAACTGCTGAAACCACCTTTCTTCTTCAAACCTCTTTTCTATACGGCCGAGGGTTTCCACGTCGTAAACATCCTCAATACGCTCACCTCCCAGTAAAACCCTGTCTTCGTGAATTTTCTGCTCGTTCTTTGTTAACAGAACAACGTTCTGCAAAGAGAGCTCCTCGTTCGGTCTCCATCTCGAAAGCGTCAGCCTTGTTGAGTAGTTAGAAATGGGTGATTTCCCTCTAAAAATTTCCTCCACAATATAGCTCATGTCACTCAAGGCTACAGGGATCCTTTGATCTTTGAATCCCAAACGAGATTGCTGGCCTGCAAGGGTTTGAAAAATAGAATCGTAGAGTTTAGTGCGATTTTTTCCCTCAATGGGCTCAACCGGATATCCGCTGATAACGGTTATCAGGAAAGTGGCAATAGTCAATCCGAAAATTGCTGGCATTGTTCCAAGAACAGGCAAAATTCTTACTCTAAAATTTTGCAATGCAGTCAGCTCGTCAACTTTTCCCTGCTGAAATTCATCCTCGGGCAATGGTAACAAGCTGGCCTTTCTAGGATCTGGCTTTTCGCTCGAAAATACCACCGGCACTCTGGAGATGATCCCCATCTTCTTTAGTCTTCTGCGAACACACCTAGCTAATGGATCTTCCTCAGTGGCAGAAATATCCCCGATATTGATTCTGCTACTATCACTTTTACAAGCAGCTCCCATGGACGATATCACCGGAAGACCCTCATTGTGACAGTATGCGAGAAGATCAACCTTAGTGTCAATATTATCTATGCAGTCCACCACATAGTCAGGTTTCCCTTGCGAGATGAGTCTATCGGCGCATTCTGCTGAAAACAGTTCGTTCACCGCCTCGATCTGACACCACGGAGCAATTTCCTTCAGGTGGCGGTTTAAGCATTCAACTTTAGACACACCAACGTCTTTGACAGTGGCAACAGCGTGTCTGTTTAAAGACGAAAGGGTCACCTGGTCGAAATCAATGACTCGAATCTTGGTGAATCCACTTCTCACAAGGGCTGTGACAACATTGGAGCCAACCCCACCAGCGCCAACAACTACAACGAACTGATTTCTCAACTTTTCCATTCCCTCATCTCCTAAAAATGCATAGTTCCTGGCAAGTTGTTCTCGGATCAACTCCTCGTCATACCCTTTGCTGGGTCCTGTCTTTTGTGCTTCATCCTCTTTGTAAAAGGCATTGAAGAGATGTAAGATAGCAGCTCCCACAGCCGCACTAGCTAATGATAATGAGATGTATTTTCCTGAGCCGTGCATGCGACTTTTCAGGTTTTTTTTTTTTTTTTTCTTTTTTTATGCCTAACGCACTTATTACTCGTCTCTTCTTAGCACTCAGCAAAGAGACAAAGAAGTACTGCCGAGTCGGTTTATTTAAAAAACGAACTTAACTTCTGTTTCTCGATAATTTTGAGCTAGTAGTTCCATGATTATAAAAAAGAGGTTGCATGAGATTTGTTTGTCTGAGGGTATGACCTGCTTAAAATTATTATCTCACTATTGTATGTTTTGACAATCGTTCTTCCGTTTCAAAGAGCGGATCTTCTGCTACTGGGGTTGACTTTCCTCATATATAAATCACTGTAACCTGGGTGATACTCACTGATCACTTGTAATTGCCATTGCATCGCTCTATCGCCTGAGCTAGCAACTCATTTCCAGCGTTGTAACCCCCCTTATGCCGATTTCAAAAAGAAAGGATATTCACATCTTGATATCTTCCAACCTCGTCATTCCCTCATGAGGACTCACATCTGATGAAGCTGTTGCCATGAAGAGCAACAAGCTCATTGGATGATATTGTGTTCGCTTAGAGTAGGCTGTCGGTTATATAAGGCTTTGATGAGATATCTCTATTCATTAAGCAAGGTGAGAAAAACTATATCGATCAGGTGTATATGGTATTTAGATTTTAGTAGTGAGTAAAGTATACAAACTTTGCATTAGATTACCGCAAATGGAGCTGAGGTTGAATCACTGGGAGTCAATTAATAGTTGATAATGATGGAGGAACAAGAGTTTTTGAGCTCTTTGTACTCGTTGCTATGTGCCCTCATGTATACCCGAAAAACATTTCAATTCCCAGAACCAACTTTTCATTCTGACAACTAAGAAAAAGATATTGAATCAAGGGTTGTTTTTTTGAAGCCTATAGTATGTTCACTTGCTATGTATTTTGTTCACTGCTATTAAATAGGAATATTCTGACTCGAGAAGCTGTTGACTTAATGTTAGAAGCAAATCACCTCTTTCTTTTGGGCCATTGAAAGATTAGTAAGGACCAGAAATAATACGACCCCTAAAATCCTTCCACAGGTGACGAGAGTGTGAGCTACCCAAGCAACGTGATCAATCACTCTCATGTGTGATTAATGATTGTCCGTGGCTCGAGCCCTTGGACTTTTTCGAAGCACGAGCCCCGGCACCAATCAACTCAAAACTCATGGCCCATTGACATGATCGAAAGATTCCAAGCCACAACATGTCAGCCCTCTTTGCCAACACCAAAAGACTGCAGTTAAGCTGCTAAGAGCCTGGTCGAGTAATGTAGCGGGTGGCCATACGCGAAAGTCAGGTGCTGCAATCTTTTTGTTTTTCATCCAATTTGAACACTTTTTTCACCTTTTCTAGTAAATAAGACCAGAAGTATCGATCTATATACGTGATGCGATTTTTAGATCAATTTATGGTCGCGATCAGTCATCTTTTGAAAAGGTTATGGGAAAAGCCGACCAATGCAGTAGGCGTCAAAAAGAAGAGAACAGAAGGCAAGAGATATAGATTGAGGTTGAATTTTACCCAGCCCTGAGTGAGATCAAACGACAATATTTTGGCCAAAGTTTTTCATATCTGAAAAAATCGAATTTTCCTTGGTTGAATAGTACTCATTGATCCACAGAATATTTAGATGATTTATGGATGCACATTTTGTGAAGAGAAGAAAACATTTCAGTCTTTTTCATGTCAAAGTCATAAACGTTCATTTCCTCCAAATAATATTGTCACAGCTCGTGATAACGCAACCAATCGATAATGATCATGAGTAAACCTGTGACCTACTAAACCCAAATTAAACTCTTCGTAACTCCTTTCAGGTTACCAGTATAACGAATGCAATTAGACCAAGCTCTTGCTGTATGGCCTCGAAATTGAATCCCTTTGCTGCAAAGTAAGCCGAACTTGGGCAGAACATCTTTTATTCAACAAGATTTATAAAGAATCAGCATTTTAGAATTACAAACATACACAATAGAATAAATGAAAGCGCTTACATCAGATCAAATACAGGAGCCCAGCTATGCAACTGATAAAGCTCAGCAATGCGTTTGCACTCACACGTTGAGCGGTACCCTCATAAGTAGAGACAGCGATACCAGTTGTGCTTCCTCCGCGAATAGTAGAGCTGCTGAGCGTCAAAAGAGTTCCTTGAGATGCAACATAGCCCTCTGGAACACTAGAAGTCTCAAAAGCACCACGAGTGATTTGAGTAAATTGCACTTCAGGCGACTCGGTAGATAGGATAGAAGAGCCCGACAAAGGTGTCGTGAAAGCCGGGGAAGATTCCATAAAGGTAGAGCTAGCCATAGTCAAGGACGGTACGTCTTCAGAAGCGGTCCCTACCGGGGCGGTTTGAATACTTGAAGCGATACCATAACTCTGGGTGACCTCTGAGTAAGTCATGCCGCTACCTGTTTCCGCAGAATCTGTGGAGGTTGTTGAAGCAAGGGCAGTTTTCTCGGTACTGATTCCTAGAACAACGCTCGATTGAGATTTCACTCTCTCAATCGACGAGCTGCTGAGCGTTTCTGCACCAGTTGGAGTCTTATTGGACAGTGCCGTTGAAGTGATCTCCATGCTTTGAGTTGACACAGGTGTAACATCATCAACAATGGAGTTCGCCGATGACGTGCTTGACGACTCGGAAGTCTGATCTGCCGGGAACGAGGTTGCCGAGGAGGAAATTGAATTCACACTTGCCATTGTCAGCGAGCTAGTCAAAGAGGGAACCACCTGAGATGCGACAGGCTCACTTGTACTGAAGACAGAAGTGGAGGGAGATGGCTTCACTCTGCTCACGATTGAACCTGTTATTGAGCTAGAAGTAACGAACACCATCGATGATTCAGCAGGCGCGATCGTACGGAAGGTTGAAATAGAGTCGGCTGTGACGATTTCAGATTTGGAGCTCCTCGTGCGAACATCTACCATCACACTGGAGCTTGTACTCAAGTCGCTCGAGCTGGTCCGTGTAGTGCTTGACTCAAGTGAAGCTGTCTCAACACCCGACGAATGATCAGTAGAGGGCAAGGTAGTTACGTGAACACCAGAGGAAGAGTCTTGCGATGAAGTAAGAGAACTTGTAGAAGCCAGCGAAACGTCATTTGACGGAGGAAGAACATGGCTTCCAGATGTGGCAGCGCTCGAGATGCTCAATGAGGAAGAGCCTGCTGCAATAGAAGAGCCTCGGGTGTATGACTGACTTGAGTAAGTGATCAAAGAGCTGGTGCTCGAGGCAGTGGGAGAAGCAGACGGCGTATCAACTATCGAGGAAGTCAGGCCCGAAGAAGACCAGCCTGACGAAGTCGACGAAACTGCACTTGTGGTTTCTGGAGAAGGCGCAGATGATATCTTCAAGCTACTCTGTGAAGTCTCAAGAGTCGTCGTCGTTATCTTTGTGGAAGATGTCGAGCTCCTAGAAGTCGTTCCCGTGACATGAACTTCATCAGATTCCGCGGCGATTGAGGAGCCTTTGCTTGTTGTGTGAACTGAAGTAGGAGTTTCAATCACCACAGTCACAATGCTATCAGTCTTCTCATATGGCATGGTGATCGTAGTAGTAAACGACCCAGTCCATGGGGAGGTGATAGTATCCGTGCTTCTAGTCTTCCTAATAACAGTCGTGGTAGCGTAATTCGACGTTATAGAGGTCGTAGTTGACGTAGTCTGTGTAGAAACATCGCAGGTCAAGCACGAAGACGTCGTCGATCCGGTAGGCAAATGTGTCGGAGTAGGAGTTTCCACGACAACAGTAACAATGCTATCAGTCCTTTCATATGGCATGGTGGTCGTAGTAGTAAACGACCCAGTCCATGGGGAGGTGATAGTATCCGTGCTTCTAGTCATCCTAATAACAGCCGTGGTTGCGTAATTCGACGTTATAGAGGTCGTAGTTGACGTAGTCTGTGTAGAAACATCGCAGGTCAAGCACGAAGACGTCGTCGATCCGGTAGGCAAAGGTGTCGGAGTAGGAGTTTCCACGACAACAGTAACAATGCTATCAGTCCTTTCATATGGCATGGTGGTCGTAGTCGTGAATGATCCAGTCCATGGAGAAGTGATAGTATCTGTGCTTCTAGTCTTCCTAATAACAGTCGTGGTTGCGTAATTCGACGTTATAGAGGTCGTAGTTG
>JAJLSF010000327.1:0-69579 GCA_030567395.1 Citeromyces hawaiiensis
TTATGCCCCTCTTATGCCCCTGCGATCCTTCTTTTCTTCATTCATCGATGCCGAATTATTAGAGCACAAAAAAAACAAGCCCCACTTAGCTCCCCGACAACAATATACAGTAATTGGTTAATGTCCAAGTCTCTTTAGGTTGTTATAGCAGTGCGACAAATGGTTTTTATCTTTGATTATTACAACAGGCGACATTTTTATATCTGAAAGCTACCACAAGTTGGAAAGGCAATTTTCTTGTGCCCTTATAGCTTTTGGCCTTTGCTCCTTGTCCCATGCTCATATAACCCCCGAGACCCAGAACGGAGCAAAATATCAAAATCAGTTCAAGAGAAATATGGATTTGACAGAAACAAAAATCTCGATATTCGGTGGCATTCAAACTAACTTTGCTCGCTTGAATTTTGAGCCCGCCATTTCATAAACGTGCCCTTTTGACACTGGCATTAGTCCCTTTTTATGGCGAGAATTTCCACCACCAAAGTTTTCATTGACGTAGGAATAATCCAAGAAAGAGGGGATGAGCTTTATTTGTCGGTTTCTAATTTTCGTTCAAGGATCTCCTTGATTCTACAGGGTGTCTTCCCTAATGGAACGCTCCAGATGATTGAAAGTAGACGATGACCCGTGCATCGTCTTAGACACATCTACTAATGATTTAGCTGAAATCAATCATTTCGCAATTTATTCCCTTATTCACCACCGTCGGGGGGAAGCTCTTTCCCATTAAGCTGACCCTACCCGAATGGATATATAAAAGAAGAATGTAAAGGTATGATTCATCAGGGAACAGCGAGTATAGGCGAGGGGCACAGAAGTTGCAGAGAAGGGGCACAAGAAAGGCACAAGAAAGGCACAAGAAAGGCACAAGAAAGGCACAAGAAAGGCACAAGAAAGGCACAAGAAAGGCACAAGAAAGGCACAAGAAAGGCACAAGAAGGGCACAAGAAGGGCACAAGAAGGGCACAAAAAAAGAATAGCCCTAAAACTATGGAGCACCCAGTTAACCACTTCATCTTACTGCCAGTCTCTCACCAACTACCCGCTACAAAGATCTACAAAAATCCACAGAAAAGTATTATTACTCAACGCTCTAACTATGCACAGCAGTTCAATTTTGACCAGAACCCCTTCTTTTCTTTCCCATTGTCGCGCTCTTCGGCTTCTTGCGGCTGAGCCGGAGGAGGATTCGGCAATGGCCGGTCGAACCGTCCATTACCCACCGGAGACATGTTAGCCGGTCTAGAAACCTGCGGTTGCTGCGATACAGACGGTTTCGGCTTCCTCTGTTGCTTCTGTTTGTCATTAGGAGGGTTCGGATGTCCGTAACCGTGCAAGTTTGGTTTTTTGTTGATGGTAGCATCCCAGCCACGTCCGTTGTTTAGTTTCATCCAATCGTACTGACCGTCAGCCTTTTCGCCAATGTCGTCCAAAGAACTCAGAATGAGCTGTCTGTACCAAGCGTAGTCTGGCTCAGCATCGAAAGCTAAACCTCTAACGGATTCCAGATACTGGGCAAACTGTTTAGGCAAGCCGGCGCACAAGTCATAAACCGGGGTGGATCTCTTTTTATCACCGATTTTTTCGTATTTTTGTTTGTTTGTTGGAGCTTTTAAACCTTGCCAGGGCAATTGACCTCTTAAAAAATAGAAAAAAACGTGACCTAAAGCTTCTAAATCGTCCCTTCTAGACTGTTCACGTCCCAAATGGGTGTTTACAGACATGTAACGAGCTGTACCACTAAGCGACTTTTTCTCTCTATATGGAATATGCTGTTTTGTCCTGGAGTCTCTATAATGTTTTGCCATTCCGAAATCCACCACATGGATAGAATTTTCATCCGGTAGCCCGGGACGGCCGATCAGAAAATTGTCCGGCTTGATATCTCTATAGATGAGGTCATGCGCGTGGACTGTTTCTATTAGATGAAGCATTTGCACGGAAACCTGAACAACGGTCTTAACCGAGAATCTACGACCGCACCAATCAAACAAGTCTTCCAAAGAGGGACCCAAAAGATCAATCACCAAAATGTTATGCAGCCCCTCTTGTCCAAAGTAGTAAGCATTAGGAATACCTTCAGATCCTGATAGATGCTTATAAGTACGGTATTCATCTCTCAGCTGAGGAGCCTCGCTCTTCCTGGGTTCAAATTTAATAGCAACAGGGATCCCGTTTATCATATTTGTGCCTTCGAAAATAACGCCAAATGATCCTTCGCCGATTTTTTTACCAATCTTATAATGAAGCCCTACAACTTGCGGAGACGGCGTGTGGGAGCCGTTAGAAGCGGCCATGGCGGCAGCTGCCGCTGGAGATGACATTTGTGGCCGCGTGGACATGTTTTTTTAAGGCTCTAGTGTGGCAATCTAACCATCTCTTTCACACAGCGCGTGTGTGTGTATGATATTTGTGTGCAATCCGGGCGGTTAGTACACGATAAATTTAGGGAGGGTAACCTTTGTGAGAGAGAGGGAGCCCTGATGGTGAGTTGAAGGAGAGAATTGAACAGAAATTATGGTGTCGCTATAGATGTGGTAACTAGCTGGAGATTTCTGTTTAAGAAACGTTTCATAGTGGAATGGGGGCGGGTGGGTCCCGGCGCAGACATCGTATGATCATGTGACCGCTTGCATACAGTATGCAAGAGAACAATAGACCGCATAGACCGCCTGCAGGCTTATCAAAGAGACAGACACTTGAGCCAAGCGGAAGTCTGAGGTGGATTATTTTGAGTAAATGAGTAGTTAATGGGGAGATAGCTTTCTGGGGCGATCATTTGCGAGAATGAAGCTCAGGAAGCTGAGACAAAATCTGTAAATGGTGATTGGTGGTTTTTGGGAAAAGCTCGGCTACGTCGCCTCTTCTTTGATAAATCGAATGTAACCGGGATGGCTGAAGTGGCTTACCGAGAATATCGAATTTTGTGTAGCGGAAGACAAAGGCGGGGATTGCCTTGTGCCTCTTGCCATAAATCTTCATCACTCCCTCTAAAGAGAGGACTATCGGTGTGAGAGACAAGGAAAGCTCCGGTGTTTTCTCGTCGGCTGTCTACCTTTGATCGAGTGTATCATCCAAGAAATGCAATCGATAAAGTCCTCTCACATATGTACTGCTGATACTGATTATTCAGCCAGACTCCGGATACACCAATATGCAATGCCTCTCTCCTTCTCTTTCTCAACATCTGTTTCCTTAAACATATATCCCTCAGCTTTAGGCTTTATAAGAGCAAATTCTCTGACCTTCACAATTGGGACCTTGGGGTCAATTTCAAAAGCTTGATTGCTGACCTTTAAAAACTCCTGATCGCACGATTTTGTCCTCTTTTGTCTGTATGAAAGCCAGGAGACGGCGGACAGTCTCAATACAAGGGCATAAGCTTCATACAAGAGCTGAACAGAAAGATTAAGCGTACCATATAACGATTGTAGCATGTATATCATAAAGCCTATCTGCGGTCCAGTGTAATAGCATACTGAATTGGAAGCAATAAAAAGGGGTATCTATCTCCATGTAGTGACTGCAGTTGGTGGTCTTGGTCTGATTCGGTATCCTCTGGCTCTCTTGCATTAGTCCATACCATAGGATCCTTCCACTACAGTAGATACGTCCTAGTGCTTCTACAAATAGAGAGAGTCCCATTGACTGTTTTGTGAACTTTAACTTACGAGGACGATAGTCGAGAGTTTTGTAAAACACAAGACGTATTTGTCTGTCATCCTACAAAAAGAAAGGACGGAAGCCGAATGTTTTCCACCAATCTTCTCAACAACCACGCTCGTCGCAATAAAGTGGAAAGAGCGGCGAGCCCTCGCTCATCTTTTTGGTTGAGTTTTCATCTCATTTGCCTCCTCTGTTTTCTGGTAATATATTGACCTTTGAAAATGCGACAATATACCTTGAGCATTCAATCTCAATTCCTCCGTGGATCTTTTTATGCTATTTTATCTGACAGTAAGGGTCACCAGATCCAGGGTCTGAAAAAGGACCAGATCAGATCCGCCAGATGTGGTGACCCTTATCTGACAGTATGTTTCGAGAAGGTAAAGCTCTGAACAACATCTTCTATCGCTGCACAAACTTGGATGGGAAAGTTTGACTTAGGATGTATCGGCATCATGTCACTATATCCTTCAATGATGGACAAGGCACTGCCTGCAGGCGGAAAATGGCAGAGCTTTCAGACGACAGGAGAACATAGGCACAGTCATTATCATACCTCAATGGGCTAACCACTATAGAACATCAAAGACAAAGTATGGAGGGGATGTCAATGGATATCCACGACAAATAGATGCATATCGCCTCTTTCTTTCAGGCTTATATACAAAAAGTTTCACTTGATGCATACAACGACATCCCTTTCCGGGTCGTAAGAAATGTGCGCTATAAAGCACGATGAAGCGCCCTCGATCTATGTTGTAAGAGTCTATTGGGCTCCTGCCAATCGACTTGACACTCATGGCGGACATGATCAATTTCTCTACAACATGCGCCTCCCATCAACCGTGAAATCAAAAGGCAGCAGCTTGATAGAGACCAAAGGAACGAGCAAGCATACAAAGCAGGGTGAAGGAGTGTTTAGTGGGTAGGGGCTAGCCACGCCTGAGTTCCTCTGAGTAGCTATTGTGCTTAAAATGCATTCTCCTCGTCATGAGCAGCATTCATCATGAAATATACAGCATGTTTAGATTGACCTTAGCAGTTTAATGATTACGGCACTTGTGAATATCACTAATAGCAGACGAAAACACTTAAGATTCTGGTGTCCGGATCCTACCCACGTGCGATGGCTATTCAACAAGATGCCCAGCTACAAGAGCCTCTTCCCTTGGATAAACCTCCTGTTATCGAGTCCAAAACTCTAACACCAGATCTCGCAACGGCTGCACTGAATTTGATCATTGATTCACGAGTAAATCTGCAGTCTCAGCTGAATAGAACCATTTTATGGTCTTTCCCAACATGGAGCTTTCTCCTCGGTGTTTTTGTACCCTTTGCCGCTTGGCATTTACAAGACTACTTTGTACACAGCTCTTGGGACTCCTTAAAGGGGAATTTATCCTTTAGAAACGATATTATTCAGTGCTTTATAGGACTGGCAATGCTAGGTTCAGTCGTCTTCACTGGGCTTTGCCTCTCCACCTACTGGCTGAGAGAGGAGGCCATCAAAGTAGCAGACAAAACGAGCGACACTTTTGGTTTCGACTTGGCCCAGTTTGCAAGATTATCAACTAAACCCAAATCACCAAAAGATGTTAGCTTATTGGAGACATCGATGAAAAGCGCAAAAAATACACAGCTCATCATTTATAGGGGCGTTCCGATCTGTGTCGTTGTTCTAAAGCTCAACAAGGAGCTCACTTCAAAAGACCAATTTGTCGTGGACATTCAACAAGCCGCCGTTAGAAGGGTTTACGTCAAAAGCGGCATTTTCAAAGATCTTCTCAGCTTTGCCTTTAAGAGATCTGCTGAAATGCTGAAGGAGTATAAAGCAGAGAACCCCAAAATGTATGGAAACGACGTCAAGATCAAGCTCATGTATGGCTGTTACTCTTTTGAGAGCGAGTCGAGAAAGGTTTTGCAAGAGAATCACTTTGAATGCGTCAGTAGAAGCGGATCTAAAAGCTCATTTTCGACCGCTGTTTTCGGATGTAGAAAGGAGACCTGGTGTGCCTCACTCAAGGCGAGCCAGTTCAAGGCGTAGTTATATCCTGGAAAGTGGCTTCTTTGCAGTTAATAAAAAGTCATTAATAATTGCGACGAGACGTAGGCTAACACCGAAGCGGGAAAACTCGTTATCTGAATGAGTGCTCTTTACCGGCCTGAAACTGCTAAACATTATAGGACAAGTTTTGAAAACTTTGAATGGTGTGCGGGTGGATCATGTCAGCATTGCATGAGTCTCGTTTCCCTAAGCCCACCAGGTTGTCTCAATGAAAATGATCCCCTCTGCGGCCATTAAATCCATAAAAAAACAAAATCGAGAACCCCAAAGAAATTTTTGCGAAAGACAGAAACAAAGAAAATTCTCCGCCGGTGCTGTCTATTCCAGATCTATTTCACAATATTCAAAGATAATCGATGATGTGCCAGCTATCGGCAAGACCCGATATAGGAGACTTCAGCCCTCATTCACATGTGTCCTTCTCTTCAACGTCAGTTTTCCGTCATATTCGTATATGGCAAAATATGCTGCAAAGGGAGGAGCAGCTAGTAGTAGCTACAGACTGTTGATGCACCTCTCCAGAAGTTGAGATGCACCCTTTTGGGGCAGCCATAAACTTACCAACTCTAACACTCTACCACCGGAACAGGCCGTGATAAGATCGGCGACACCAGCAGACTCGATAGAGAAAGTGTCAGAGTTTGCTTCCGGGAAAAACTGGTGAGCAAACTTGGTCATTCCCATGATACCAATTCTCATGATGGCAGCCTTGGCGTTGTCACCCCATCCGAGACCTTCAACCATACTGGCTGCAACAGCTACAATGTTTTTCAGCGCACCAGCGAGAGAAACACCAGCAACGTCATCGATAACCCTGACGGGGAAGTATGGTCTGTGGAAAACGTGTTTCAAAGTAGTCTGGTCAATGTCTTTGCCCTTACCTTGGAAATCCTCAAAGTAACATCTATGCTGGGCAAATGGATACAGTACATCAAGAGCGCTAACAACTGGGGAAACCAGAAAACGACAAGTCGAGCAGAAAATGCGTTTTTTTGATTCAACATCTGAGAGAGATGTATAGACAGTTATTTCTCCGTATTTTACTTGAAGAGTATTGCCCGTGGCTCCAGTCCGAGAACAACGTTCCACTGCTACCAGCGGCGTAATTTAATGATCGTGGTATGGACTAGTAGAGTGAGCATGATGGGCGAAGCTTCGAATGTACTACGGTTGGTGATTTTCTATTTCTGTCAAATGACAATTCTTGACAAAATACTGCTCTAGGCATTACGACGTTGGAGGACGAGCTCAACCGTCTGATGAATATATACTTTGAGACCAAGAAAATAGAAGAATTCCTCCTCAGGGAGAATACTGTATGACCAGGTATTGTGGGTGACGCAAAAGTCATGCCCATCAATAATATGTAATCCAACCTGCATGAACGCGGCGACGCACCGGCGAAACATTTTTCCGCCGCACTCTATAAACCCAATAGTTTTCAATGATTAGCGAATCACGCCATAATTCGTAATATATATATATATTCTTGCCAATCTTTTTTTGCCATCTTTTTTTCCCTCATGCATGCCCTTGACTTGACGTCAATTCTTTGCAGGTGATGGGTTTATATTTCTGTTGAGTAATCTGCGCAGATAAAAGGTAGCCATCTTCCGCATGCAGAAAAATCTGCGTTTGCTCCTTAACACAGTTTCCAAAAGAAGACTTCATCAATCATACACTGCCATGGGTAAACTAAACATCTTGCACTATCAGGAAACTCACAACGATCAAGAGAGGGATCCGTCATTGGGATCACCACCGGAAGAGTTCAAGAACGGTGCTTTCCCCTTTACGCTTAACAAAAAGTCAACTTTGCAAGACTATCTCGATCAAAATAAGCTGTATTCACAGTCGCTGCAACAAAAGGCACCAGAAATACTACCACTTAATAAGGTGGGTCAGTCCCCGCATACTTTGTGGATCGGTTGTTCCGACTCCCGAATCTCCGAAGACTGTCTTGGGGTTTTGCCCGGCGAAGTTTTCACGCATAGGAACATTGCCAATATTGTTACCGTTAATGACACTTCCATCATTGGAGCAGTTCAATTCGCTCTTGAGGTTTTGAAAGTTTCCAAAATAATCGTCTGCGGACACACAGACTGCGGTGGTATATGGGCTTCTCTTTCTTCGAAAAAAATTGGCGGTATACTGGACCACTGGCTTCAGCCTGTAAGACACGTTCGCGCGCAGAACATGAAGGCTTTGATGACCATCAAGGATCCAAACGAGAGATGCGCAAAGTTGAGTGAGTTGAACGTTGTAAGCTCGGTAACCGCTTTAAAAAGACACCCGTCGTGCTCCTACGCTTTGAAGAACGGCCAGGTTGAAGTTTACGGGCTCATCTACGACGTTGGCACCGGTTTGTTGAAAGAAGTAGAGATACCCGTTGACCACGAATTTGAATCCATCTTTCACGTGACTGACGAAGAAACCGAAGAGCACAACCCTCACTGAATATAGACGGAATTAATTTAGGGTTTAATGAGGCGAGCGTTAATACTATATACGCATTTGTATGCAAAAATACGCTTAATATGAAATATTAGCGCGCGGTCTTTCTTCGCTCATGACTTTGCTAGCTTGAAAGATGCTCTTCCATTTTCTCAACAGAATTATGTAAGATTTTAAATGAATCAATATAATTCGGTCCTGTTATTCTCGGATCTCGGAACTGATGAACCCGGTGTTCCGAGCCTGCATATCCTGTTTCATTTAAGGACCCGCTTATCTGAAGTGGTCACACCGATTCTGTATTATACTCTATCGAGGATATTCAAGCCGTGCGGCTGCGGAGGTTGAATTCTTTCAATAGGCCTTTAGTACCGTGAACAATTGGAGGAAAGGCTTACGCAGGTTTGAACTCCATTGAACCGAGCCATGCGCGCTGCTTTCTAGTTATGGCCAGTAGTTACGGCTTGCATGGTTCTGAACCCCTCTCTATACATGATCATATGACGGGACACATCTGTGGTGTCATTATGTAGACTCTATTAGGCTATTTCTGCCTGAAAAGATGCTGTTTAATGTCAATCGTTGGGATCTTTTATATAAAAAATACGTTATATATTTATAATTCTTGACGCGGGAAGTTTAATTCGCCAATCCGTCGCCTTGGATCGTATCGGGTCTGGTGATATCATTGTTAGTGGTCATACTTAGAGTTGTAGCAAAAATGTTGATTGCTGTTAATCAGTTCATTATTCTCTCTCTCCCTTTTGTTTAATAAGTGGGCAGAACTCCCATTATATACTACCCAGTTGCCGAGCTGCCAATTTTTCACCCGTTATGCAATCCCTTGCATGGGACGTTATTTGGAACCAATGGTATTGGTCCAAATCCTAGGCACCGAGTCATTAATTCTGATTTTGTCCCAAGCTACTGCATATGCAGCGTGCCTGCCAGAGTTCCCTGTGCCAGAACTTTGGCGTCAACCTATTATAGTCGACCTTAATTAATATGGAGGAGATTCGGGTTCATGGTTGTATGAACCCAGGCCTCAGTGTCCTCTGGAGCGGTCTGGGCTGCGACTCTCTACTCCTCATACATTGCAGTGCATATGCATGGTCTTATGCCGAGGGGAGACTATGCTCATTATCATCCCTTCAAGAAAAATGACTATTTCCGCCATTCTTACTTCCGTGGAAGGTGGTGTTGTACCGTTACTCCTTCCATCCAACTTTTACGGAGTGACTAATTGAATTATAATGCTGTTTTGACGTTAGTACTGTTATAGATACTTACTCCTATGCTGACATAATTAACTATTCTTTGTAATATCCAATTGGAACGTAACAAGAAACTTAATGGCTTCGAGGCCCAATACTGGCCAGCCTTGTGGATCACACAAGCCAATCTTGAGAGTTAGTTATCAGCTTGGTTCGAAATTGTCAGGACTTGCGCAAAGCATACGTTCAAAATGAACGAAATGTCACAAGATAGGTTAAGAGAATTTCTAGAAGTTGTACCCATTGGTAAGGAGCTAGAGGACTCCCAATCGCTTTGACTTTTTGACATAAAGATATTAGTGATGTCCTGTCACATCTCATTGATAAACGGACGAGGGATATTGGAATCAAAGCACAAACATTTGACAGCCGACACCGCCACTTCTATAGAACGAAAGAAAACAACCTAATATTTCCTAAATGGGCCCAAGCTATAAGTCTTCGCCTATGGAATGAAGAAAATTATGGGACCATGTGGCTATGGTACATGAACAGGCCCCAGGAGTTCTTCAAATGTACCACCTATTTTTTTGATAGGCAGTTTTCACTCCAGGATGCATCCTAATCTGATTCAAGGCTCTCAATCTGAGAGTAGCCGTTTCGCCGCGAGGCCAAAATTCCCGCTATGTCTCGAAAGCCAAGAATCGGCTCAACATATCTGCACGGTCATTTCCAGCGAATTACCAGACCAAGAGCTGACTCTAGTGAATGGACACAATCACAACACAAAGCAACTACTTGGATACAATTTACCTCTCTCCACCACCCTGTTCGCCAGAACAAAACGACGATATGCCACTGATGTCCCTCGACCTCGAACGGCTAAAAAATGGCATTGCTGGGTACTCCAGCGAACAAAGTTCGCCTCATGTTGGCGTTTGGCGGAAGAACTGAGAGAAGCAAACTGATAGCGACTGAATCACAACTCAGCTCATTCTGAGATATGGAAATTAACAATCAACCAATGAGGACACCAAACCACCACCCAACAATTAAATCTTAATTTGGTTGACCTTTTTACAGATACCAGTGTCAATGGTTTTGAATTTTTGGTCACTTCAATACAATACAAGTACGCTATGGGATATTTTGTTTATTGATTTAATGGAACTTTGTTGGAACTTATGTTCCATATGAAGCTCACGTGACATTAAGTGCATGAAGATGCATATATATTCATGCACGGAAGGTCTTCGAGAAAACATAAGGAGCTGACTCAATTTTAATGGGAATACCATTCGAGTTGCAAAGCCTATTGTTCTGCCTGAAGAGTATTTAAACAGAACAATAATGGTCTGCAAGGTCACAAGTGGGAATGGTATGGGAGGAGTCTCCACAGAAGAAACAGCACCCTTTTGGAATAAACTGGCGAGGGTCCTTGGTTGCATTCAGTGACAGCTTAGAAAACCGGGCAGAGAGGTCCGATTCTGATGGGGGATCAGATTTTGGAGCTACCGGTTTGGAAGTATTGGTCGAATCCTGTTTGCCTTGTGAGAAGGGTCTGCCAGTAGGTTTGTTTGAAGGAGCTTTCGAAGTCTGATTCTTATTGACAGGCGAAGTGTTCCCAGTAGCAGCAGACGCAGCATAAGTGCTGCAGTGGTTTAATCTCTCTGAGAACTTGAGCCAAATGGTAGCTTCGGAGTCCATCAGAGGAATTTTTTCAAGGACATATCCGTGCAGGTCACGAAACTCTGACTGTTGAAAAACCACATTGGCGGCAGAGGGAAAATTCTTGTGAAAGAGAAGATACACTTGCCGCCATTGAACTGCCTCATCAGAATAACTCGACCGATAGGTGTTCGAAACAGTTGTCAAGATCAAAATCTGTTTAGATTTGTGGGGACCACATTGCTTTTGTCTCCATGTCAACTATTCATGCCAAGCAGGGGTAGGAATGGTTCTGAGGATTGAACGAACACATTTTTCATACAATGTCCAGTCAACATGAAATTGATGGGTCTGATTGTAAACGGTTTCAGTGAGCTCAAAGAAGTCAGGTTTCAAGGCATCAGGAATCTTGGCCTCCAAATGCCTCATAAACTGTGTCGCAGGGGACGTGTTGACCTACCTCGTGAATATAAGAAAAATAAGCGCGAATGTGTTGAGCATCAGTGGTGGTAGTCAACGGAGGTTCACCTTTGAAGGCAGAGGCAGCGGCCTGAGCATTAAGGGATCTCAATTGGTTTTGATCAGCAGGAGTGAAAGCTGGTGGAGTAGTATCTGCAGGAATTCTAACATCCCCAAAGAGGGAACCCGCCAGTATTAGACATAATGAATCCAATAGGAGAGAGAAAAGCCAAGTAAGAACAAAGTCCAAGCAGGGACTAGAAATGTTCCAAGTGGAGAAGAAGTCCAAGCAGGGACTTGAGTAGGGAAGAGCAAAGTCCAAGTGGGGACGATTTGAGTTCCAGTCGGGAGTTCGGTTTGCAAAATCACCACTTAATCTGTTGTGTTTATATAGTAGTTGATAAACACACACAGAGGGGCTGGTATTAGTGGGAGCGAGATTGTCCAGAGTTACCAATAACAGCAGCAAAAGTATTGAGAGTGTGACCTAAGTATCAATGGGGATAAGTATCTGAAAACCAATAAAGAAAATATCAATTCCAGAAATATAAAGCTTAGATAAAGAAAAGAGAACAAAATAGAAGAGTAAAAAGTGTGGCCTTTTATAGCCATCACAAAGAAGTGGGGTAAGCCTCCTCAGGCCCGAGATTGCCATGAGGGGTTTCATTTGAAGAGGAGCCAACGTTGTCGGGTAATCCTGGCTTGGTGACACGTGAATAGAGTGTCGCATCAAGACACTTTAACTTAGCGATGTCCAAAACCGGGACAGGACTATATAAGTAGCTTTTATATCCCTCATTGCTTGGAGTGAGTCCGAATATATCTTAGTACCCATAGTACCCGTTTTAAGAAACCTTTATGTGAAAAAAAAGGAGTAATAAAAACATATTCTAAGAAATTGTCTTTTATTTTCCTAAGATTTATTTGTCCTGGAAGACTTTCCATCAGAGGCATATTATGCACCTCCCGTCCTCCCGTCCTCCCCCACCAGTTAGGACAGCAGGCTTTTCGCATAAGAAGGAATACAAAACTGGGCAACGCATCGTAATACTAGAAAAGCTTTTTGTCACCTGAGTCGTCCTGAGTAGTCCTGATCAGGTCTAAAGCATTGAACCATAAGCACATAGAGCTAAAAGAGGAAGAAATATACATTCTCCACCGTCTCCACAATGACCAACACTGCTTCAGTTATATCTTCGAACATGACCTCAAAACAGAATGGATAGCCGCGCTCACCTAATGATCATGCCGCTCAAAACGATTTAACAGACACGTTATTCATGCTGACCGCTGCTTTACCTCCCGCTGCCAGGCATGAAATTACGCTCACCTTCATCGACGATCAGGCGGAGATTGCTCAAATGGTTTTCAATGTACTGCGCGTCATCAATTAGTTCAAAATGGCTGGTGGGAAGAAAATTGGAATCACACAAGACTCCATTACATGACGCCAGCGGGGCTCAAGTTGATTAAATTTAAGAAGGTGCAAAGAGACGCTAATTTGGCATCTGAAAATCATTGGGGCGTTGTGTTAGAACGAACGTTCTAGATGAAGCCATTGTGTCGTCCATGCAAGTCACAGTATAAATAGCGAGTATATCCTGCATCAGTTTGAGTGAGTCCGAATATACCTTGGTGCCACAATACCTGCTTAATCACATTTCCTCCAAGCAGTTATTGTTGGCGGCATTTCATTACTCAGCGGCGATGACTGAAGCCAAGCATGATCAACTAGAGCTCTGGGTATCTGAAGTTATTGCAAAATGCTACTCCGCAAAATAGAAAAAAAACCTCTCAGGTGAGAATGAATGTCGCTAATAAGGAGGCTGTCTCAACTGATCAACGCTTTCGCTCCTACTCAGCGGCTGTAGATCAGTCCTCTGACATTGCCAATTGACTTGAGCGTAAGCTGCTGCTTTGTGAGTGCTGTGAAGAAGCTAAATCAAAAAACCACACCGAATCCGAATAGACGTTAAAGCTAGCCTTTGGCACCACTGAATTTGAGAACCTTTGCCATATAAACTGTGAAAAAGTTCATAGTTGTCATACATGACATGTCCGACATCATTTTAGGCCAGAATATTCTCAAATAAATTAACAACTGGAAAGAACCCATCCTTCACAGTTGATGAGGACACCTCCGTTCTTGTTAAACAAACGCAACACACAGCGTGATCCCACGTGAGCTTGACATCTGAACGACGACATATGTGCACGCTGAATCAATTTGCAATTATGAAATTGAATCATTCCCGTCAGGACGTCTAGGCTCACACAGTACAGACTGCCTCCCCTGTTGAAAGCGACCGAGAAAAAACGTCAAACTTGACCGCAGAAATTAGAACGTTCGCTCTTGGTTAATCTAAAAGATCAATTGATGCAACAAGTATGCGACATGAGTGGCCAAAATTAGGGAGATGCTGCTACAGGATCGATAAAAAATCGACAAAAGTGCGATATTACGTTCAGTCTTCCCTACTTGAGAAGACTTCAAGTCTACTTTCAGAGGCCCTAGATTAATCGACCTCTGCATAACTTTTGCGCCTAGATCCCTCTTTACTTGAAGCATCCCCCTCTCAAGCCCCTGAGCATATATCGATAAAAGGCCATTCAACTACAATTGCCCCTCGGTGTAACTGCCTCAAGCCGAAGTCGCTCCTCACCACATCCGCTCGCATTTGCATGCAAGATGTGGGGATGTGGGGACGCGGGGACCTTATCATTTTGTACCATGCACCGACTAACTTTTATACTGTTCGTTGCCTCGGTCTCGTGCTTGTATATCGGCACGAGAAAGCAATGGGCCGAGCGATTTCTAGGCCCCAATGCCATCACAGAGAGCGATTTCCCTTTGGAGATCAAAGCCGAGCCGGAGCTGGAATTGTGGATCGATAAGCAGATCGGCATCGCATTTGCCGGGATCATGAATAATTTTGGTGGATCCAAAACTCTGGAAAATGTTCCCCTGGGTGTAGTTGTTGCTTCGCCGTCTCAAAGAGACCCGGACTATTTCTATCAATGGACAAGAGATAGTGCTATCACCGTTGAAAGCTTGATCGACTACCTAGACGATAACGGATTCCAAGATCCCCACAACTACGGTATTGTTAAAGCAGTAGAGTCGTATATAGAACAGAGCTATCACCTCCAGAGAGTAGATAACCCCTCGGGGTCGTTTGCAGATATGAAGGGTCTCGGAGAACCGAAATTCAATGTAGATGGATCTCCATTCACAAAAGGTTGGGGTCGACCACAAAGGGACGGTCCGCCTCTGCGTCTCATCACAATAGCGCATTATCTCAGCTCTCTGGATAGATCGAACCGCGATGTTTCCTTCTTCAAGGACAAGTCCTTCATCTACAACGAGATCCTCAAATACGACCTGCAGTATGTTGTGAGTTTTTGGAAAGAGCCTGGGTTCGATCTGTGGGAGGAGGTGAATTCTATGCATCTATTCACAAGTCTTGTGCAGTTAAAAGCTTTGAAAATGGGACTGCAGCTTGTGCAGAAATATGATCCGAATGACGTGCGGCTCATGCAGGCAGTTAAGGATGCTTTCCGAGAGTTAAAATCTTTTATCATGTTTCAATCCGGGTTCCGCAACCCCAATGTGCCGTATTTGGTCGAGACCCCTAGTCTTGTTGCTGAATCCAAAAGAGGCGGTCTGGATATCGCCTCGTTGTTGGCTTCTCTGAGAGCACACGACGTGGACGCTTCAGAGGACGCTTTAGACATTCCTTTCAACGTTAACGACCCGGCAGTGCTCAATACGCTCGCTGCGCTTGTTAACGATATGAAGTACCGGTATCCAATCAACCGCAACAGGCTGGGGTTCCAGAAAGGCGTTGCCCTCGGAAGGTACCCGGAAGACGTTTACGACGGGAACGGAAGCAGCGAGGGGAACCCGTGGTTTATAGCCACAGCCACAGCTGCTGAGGTGCTGTACAAAGTAGTTTACGACCTGTACAAGTACGAACGGTCCATAACGGTTGAGGTGATGCGGGCGTTGAAAGATGTGGTTCCGGAGATAGCGATACTGGAAAAGGATGTCCCCTTTGGGATCCCGGCTTACGATGGCATAGCGAGCAGGTTACTGGGTTACGCAGACTCTTTCTTGCAAGTGATAAAAGATCACGTGGATGCCGAGGGCCACATGAGCGAGCAGTTCAACAAATCGAGTGGGTATATGACTGGAGCAAGAGATCTCACCTGGAGTTATGGAGCGGTTTGGATGGCCTTTAGATGGAGAGCTAGAGCTTATTCTATAGTTTAACTTTGATTTATTATGCACTTGAACCCTTCATATGGTTCACAACAAACTCCTTCATCAACTCCTCCGCATCGCTATCTTTGTACATGCTCAGCCAGGGATGTTGAAGCATTTCCTGGTACGATGGCCTCTCCTCGGGGATCTTGTGCAGACACTGACTGACGAAATCCTGGGCAACGCTGCTGAAAAAGCTCGCCAGTTTAGGAGGATCTCCATCCACAATAGCAGTCAGCTGCGAGAAAATGTTGTCATAGGTTTCTGGAGGGTACGGATACGAACCTTTGGAAATCTCCAAGATGGAAAGCCCCAAAGACCAAACGTCAGATTGAACGGTATAAGACACGTCGTCTGGGTTGGCACTCTTGATTCGCTCTGGCGCCATATATGACTGACATCCGATATTTGTTCTAGCCATCGAGGCAACAAGATTGCCACTAACGCCAAAATCGCAAAGCTTAACTTTACCCTGATCGTTCACCAGCATATTTGTTGGCTTAACGTCTCTGTGAATGATGTTGTGTTCGTCTTTTAGCTCCCGAAGGCCCTTGACCACACATTTTGTCATGTATGCCAGCTGCGGCTCTGGGAGTCCCTCTCCGTAAACCTTATCCAGCGACCCTCCGTTCATGTACTCTATACACATGTACACAGCGCCTTCAACGAAAAAGGCACCGTAGAAATCTACTATACATTCGCTATTGCACTTGTGCAGCACTTCGAGCTCCATGAGGATTTGGGCAAACTTGGAATCATCCAGCTCAAGTCGAACCTCCTTCATAGCCATGATAATCCCAGTAGGGTTGTGCAACACCTTTGAAACCGTACCATAGTTTCCGCGGCCTAATTCTTCCAAAAACGTGAGTTCGTCTAGCGAGATTCTAAATGACGAGCCTGAAGTGAAATCTATTCCCTTCGAATGTAAAGACGCTTTACCTGAAAAGTTTAGCGACCCAGATTTTACATCTACAAATTCTGCATAACTGGCAAAGTTTCCCTGCAGTTTCGGCTGGTGCTGGGGCTGCTGATTGGGCAACTGACCCTTTTTCCCCAGCATATTCGAGACTGACGAATTCTTTTCCGGTTCCTCAGTCAACCCCTTGACATCCAGCTTCATTCCACGCCTCTGCGATAGAGACGGTCTACTTCGAGGCAACCTCGCCGACGCCGCCTGTGATGGTACACCGGACGTTGGACGGATCTTGAGCGGCTTATGGCTTTCACCAGGAACCGGTGGGGGTTTCCTCGATGGCTGTGAAGGTAGAGGCGGCAGCGGTTTATCTTTGCTGGTTTTCATTTGGCGCTTTTCCTGAAACGCCAGAACTCGAGCCTGGATATCTGCGCTGAGCCCAGAAACTGGACTTTGTGGACCAACAGATAGCTTCTGAAAATCCGACGAAAGGTCTTTGTTTGACGACATAAAAGGAGAGAATAAGTTGGTATTGGTTGTTTGGGTAGTGCACGACCTGAGGATGAGTAATAGGAGGAGGAGGAGGAGGAGGAGGGTAAGCGCGGGATCTTTTTACAAAGAGGGGTTGGATTGATAGTGCAATGAGGGGGGAGGGGGGTTCAGTGAGTTGCGCTGACTAAGACTTAGAGTTGTGGGATTTGTTTCATGGAACTAGCGTCCTGCAGGGGAACTATTAGCAATTTTACGCGATGTGGTGCAGAGATGCCCCACCATCAGTTGTGATTGACATTCTTGGCGGTGCACATAAGGCGGTGATGACATTTCCGTTGACTATTTTTTGATGAAGGTAATTTATGACCGCGCGAGATATGACTTGGCTATTACTGCATAATTTTGATAAACTTTGAGTCAATCAATAGTAAACTTTCCATAGCCTGAAACATGAAGGCCGGAGCTTGAGAGATTCTGGTTTCTGTTTCTCAGGAGGAAAAAGCCTCTCTTATTGTTCTTTAGGGGAAAGAGACCACTATGGATCCGCGTAGAAAGAAGTTGAAAAAACGTTAGGTAGTAGTAGAGTTCCCAGAGAGTATGTGGTAAGCGGAAAGCCAGCGGACTAGACGGTGAAGAATGCCGATTCTGATTATCGTATCAATTGGAGTAAAGCATAATACGTGAGCGGGAATGAAGAGGAGTTGAGAAATAGGTGGTCAATTCTCAAAAGGTGACCACAAAGACGCATCTCGAGCTTTTAATCGAGTCAGCCGATTTGTCCCTCATATGATGACAAATGCCCCACATTGTGCTCTTCGTGAGGGGATTATGAGTTATATTTAAAGGTGCTTTGTACAAAGATAGAGGGTTTGGAAAACACGAAAAGGAGTGATGTGATTCTCGAGATTGTCGAACCAAATTGGTGGTATGCTTTTCTTCAGCACTCCTCTTCTTTAACCCACAGCTGGTGTTCTTGTATAAATGCTCACGAAGACGATCAAGCTGATTGAACTCCTTGATCAATGCTGTTATTATTGAAAGCGCCCAGGTGCCTCAGTAAATGTTAACCACCAAGCAAGATTCGGTGGTCCGCATCGCCTCTCGCTGATGGCCACCTCTGCTTCATAGTATCGGACATTCTTTTTGATCAACGGCGAATTACAGAACCTATCACGTCATGAGTTTGGAGCGTGTGTGGAGCCTAGTCTGTCAAAGGAACAATTAAAAATAGAGCATCTTTCGTTACCTTTTTTATCGATATGTTTATTATTGAGAAGACGCTCTTTTCATTGATCGTGATGGTCCACGGTAGCTTTGCAATGATTGTCTTTGGTCGATCAGTCAACTTGACAGCACAGAGTTGATTGTTCCTACCGAAAACCATGAAACTTTCGTGGTAAAACCGGTGAGCAGATGGTCTTTTCTTCTCACCGCATTCAAAACCAAATCACTCTCTTTTCTCCAAGTAAACTGATCGCTTGCCATAGCTCTATATAAGGTAGCTCTTCAGGTCCAAACACATTTCGATTTTGACAAACAATATATTGTGAACGGGTCTCAGTAGATGATCGGTGTGGACATACTGAAAGGAGCAATCTCATTTTGTGTGTCATTATTAGCAGAGAGAAGGTATTTGTGCACCCGTTGGAAAAGGATCAAAAAGCGTAAACCGAGTTTAGTGAAATTCGAGGGAGAAGATGCATTTCCCATTCCGAAAAACGCCGCTTACACGAAGAATAATCCCAACAGTTGCAGTCTTTTCGCAGTTGCATGGCGGAGATGCAGGTAGCGTACTATCCTTTAAAAAGACTCTCAATGCCCTCCACTCAAGCAGTCTGTGTGCAAAAATCACCTAGAAAAGAGACTCGAACGATACAGTCGTTGGTCCCTACAACTTGAAAAATATTCACAAAATCCTCTTTGCTTGCAGTTGATCTTACTAGGAAATCACCGATTAGCGTTAATGGCAAAGCCACTGCATTAAGAGCGATTTCGAATCTACTCAGAGGCACAAGATACAGAACAAAATCATACCAACAGATTCAGAAAAAAGGCATAAATATCTCCTGGTCACCTTTGAAAAAACAATCAACACCAACAATTCACGAGGCGCCTTTTTACACCTTGTGCATTAGTAATCCATAATTACACATATATATATATATATCATTGCACCCACCCACTTATGGATGAACAGCAAGGCGCAGAAAGGCCGTTAGTGCTGTTACGATTTGACGATGGCACGGAGCAACACGTTTCGCTTGATTTTGCGAACGAGTCGGAGTTTACCGTAATACGGGAGATCCCTGCGCAGCCGGAAATTACTCCGACGAGCACTGAAGGTGTGCGCGGTGTCGACTACCCGGCGTTTGATGTTTCTCCGGAAGGCGTTTACGAGCGGGAACGAGAATCACCTCACCGGGAGGTTATCGATCGATTACTGGATGCCGTTTCGCATCAAGCGCAGACGGAAACGCAAACCCATCTTCGTAACATTCTTCTCACCGTCAGTTACATGTACGCTGGAGAAGCAGAAGACGAAGGCTCAACGACTCACGGGTCGGTCATTCTTCACGTGCCAAATATCCCTCATGATCAGGATCAGGAAGGATTACAAAGTCTTATAACGCTAGCTACCATGCTTGCGTTTCGCACTATAACGACAACACTTAAGCTTAAAGCGGGTGTCAACAGAAAGACTTTTGAAAAGTTTCCTCTGGCAGAGAGACCGCCTGAAGTTGACGATTGGAAATGTGCCATATGCTACGATGAATATGTTTCAACAAGCAAGAGAAAGAGAGAGGAGGAAGTAGAGTCTAGACCGTGTTGCTCGGAAAACCCTTCGAAACCAAAGAGGGTAAAACTGACCGAATCAGGCGAATCAAAGGCTTCTGGTAAACCCAATCCCCGCGAATCTCAAATAGAATACATACACTCAGCTGTAGAAATGCCGTGTGGGCACATTTTCGGAAAATCGTGTCTTTACGAGTGGCTCAAGTCCAACAGGTCGTGTCCTCTTTGTCGAGTAAAAGTTGACAACGTACAAAGTGACGAGCCAACGGTTTCGCGACCTCCGGTCACCACAATAAGCCTTCCAAACTTGGCCAGTATCGTCAGCAGAAATAGAAGCCTCATAAACAACACTTCGCGCATGGACCAGATCCATGAGGCGCAGACTCAGCAGTCTCGGGAGATTGCTGCAAGAGCGTTCCCATCCGGAACAAACCTTCTGCGGTGGATCTTGGACTCGTTCGGCAGAAGAACACCAAATGCCTTGCCCATGGGGGTGGAAAGTAGAAGAACGGAGAATGGCGTTGAAACCCACAATATCCCCCCCAACGACGAAGATAACTCGGACGGCGCAGCCGATACCGCCTAAATACCCCGCGCATTAATGAAATGACTTTCTTAGTTCTCGCCGAGTGCTATTGATTGCGGCGAAGCGTAAGCTCTTAAGCTCACGCTTAGGAGCAGTAGAGAGAAGGAGGACAAGCAGATTAAGTCTAGTAATGCGTTGCCCAGATTAGGCCGTACCTTAGAAGCTTCAAGATGCATCGATAACTAAGTTTTAAGACAGTCGAGGGGCTGCATAATTGATGTCCAGCATCAGTAAACTCTCAGCTTCCTCCCGATACATGACTTTTGGTTTTCATTCTTTCCAAAAGTTATAAATCACCTAAACCTATACAGCTTCTTAGTGGTGCACTCCAACCGATGAGAAATACACATCGGTAAAATACCAGCCAGAAGAATTGCCGCTTCATCAGCTTTGGATTGGATGTATGGAAAAGAGAGGTTTGTGTTGCGTTGTCTGGTCTCTAATTTTAGTCCACTCGAGTTAGTCAACTTCTCCTAAGAACTTTGAACGATGTCTGATTGCATGTTTAATCCACATCAAACGCAATCAGAGATCGGTCTATGTGTCCCCATATCGTTGTTTGAATTTTAGGAAAAAGCTGATGAGAAAGGCATATTGTATCTCAGAGTTTCTTAATCTTTCGGTTATGTCCATGGTACATGGGTTCAAAGCTCAGTGGGGGCTCGTGGCTGGAAAATAAATGCTCGAGCCACTGGACAATAATGGATTGAATCCATTCATCTCGCTCCATGATGCACTTTTCTTGCAAAAGGCGTCACGCTGAAAGAAACCCTTCAATGGCATAAGCTCAAAAGAGGTGGTATGCCTCTGATAGTGTTGGTTTATCATCGAAAATTCTCATTACAATCACCCCTACAGAATCTTAGCCCTGAGGTATGAATGGGTTACTTCCGGTGGTTTTATAAATGTGATTGCATAAGGTGGAAATGCACTCTATTTGATATCTTGACCTCCTGGTCTTCTGCCACAATGTCACGCATCCTACTTGGAGCGCTTTGTTTACCGTTGCAAGGCATGGTGGCACATTGTTGAGCAGCTCCCAAATTCAAAAATTCTCCATTAAAAGTATCTGTTACGCCTACCCCCGAGAATGGTTGTTTTGCAGGATTGGTTGTACTACGGACACTCTCGGTACATTACATCCCAGTGTCTCTCGGTTGTCAGACATGAATCGCTTTGGTTATTGTGTCGTTGCAGTTATCCTAGGATCACTAAGCTTCGAGAGATACACTTCCTCTTGCAAAATAATCACCCATCATTAGCAGAATCAACTTGACAAGGGCAAAAGTCGCTGTAAAGGCTCGTAAAGGCACACTCCCAAACCATTATATGCATCTCATATCAATGCTACGCACTCCCCTCGATGTCGACATACACAACGTCCCGGCACAGGATGGTGATAGTTTTGAAAAATCTCCTCCACTCCAGTGGATCAGCTTTTGTTCTAACAAACTCCACTTTTCTCAGGGGAACCTTATCGGAGAGCGATATAATCTTAATGGAACCTCTTAAAGGCAGCTTTCGGCGGTCTGCAATGTGCACGGGGATACTTATATTATCCGAGTTTGAGATTTGCGAGCTGAAATGGCCCGTCTTCATTCCGATCCTGTTTAAAGCGTCGCGGATCGCTGAAACGAGATCCTCAATCGGCACCACGGAGAAAAACCTCGTTAGTCTTTCCGAGAAAAAGGTGTGAGAAGGAACTTGAGGGGAGCTAACAAATTGTAAAATGGCTGGGTCTTTAGAAATCAGCTCCAAGACAGCTTCGTCTTTATTTGAGTTCAAAGCCAGCTTGCGCTTCTTGCGAATATGCTCTGTCAAAGGTTCCTGCGTCATTGGCATAATGGGCACTTCTTCATCATCGACAATTTCCAAAATGGGCTGTGAGGCTACCAGACTTGACACGTGCTTTGTCAACACCATTCTGTTTTGTTCCTTTTTGACATCTTCTTCAGTGAGACCAATGTGCAGCTGTGACAGCAGCCGATTGGTGAGCATTTCGGTATCGCTACATAGCCCTTCTGTGTTGGCGAAAACGTTAGATTGGTTGATCCACGGATGGTTTCGCAGATTCTCCATGGATATTCTCCTTTTAGGATCCGGCTTCAACACTGACCGAAGCACAGATAGCACCATGGGATCAAACTTGTTCCAAGGGTGCGAGTTCACCTTGCCGTCGTTTGTAAGAAACTCTGAAAAATCAGGATCCAACGACGTGGGTTCTTCCCACGGGGTTTCTCCCGACAAAAGAACAAATAAAACCACCCCGCATGACCATATATCAATCATCTGAGGGTCGTATCCCTTTTCAAGGGCAATCTCAGGTGCCATATAAGGCGGAGATCCGCATGCAGTATAAGCTTGTCTCTTTTCACCTTGCTTATTTCTATACACACACGCAAGTCCAAAATCGGTAACTTTTAGATTCCCCTGTCCGTCTAGTAGAATATTTTCAGGTTTAATGTCCCTGTGAGCTACCCCCTTAGCATGGATGAATTCTACTGCACTCAGTAACTGACGAAAGTAGAAATGAGCAACTTCCTGATCCACGCCAACATCCGGTTCGATCTTGTCGAATAGGTCTCCACCTTGAGCCCACTCCATAGCCATCCACACCCAGTGTTGATCAGCTCCACAGCTATAGATCCCAATCACGTTTGGATGGTTACTACATGCCTTGTGCGTGTATATTTCCTTCCCCAATTCTTCTTCTTGGGTTCCAGCCCTTCGTGCGATGCCCTTGTGAACAAATTTAATGGCAAACACCCTTGATCTGCCTGATGTTTTCGTGGCCAATTTCACCCTATTGTTAGTTTGAGATGATATGATTAAAAGAAACTTACACTGCAAAGGAGCCCTGACCCAGAGTTCTCCCAATGTCAATACCATTGATGCGCGGAAGCGGGTCCAGCTGCGATATTCTGTAGGACATTCACTTAACGAATTATGCAAGAGACGCATATGCACCTGCACATTGTTTTGATAGTGACACGACCGGCTCTAGAGGAGATTCGTTATATGGGCCTTTTTTTTTTTCCTCTTTCAGGGCACGAGATTTAAAAGGTAATAATGGGAAAGTACTTGGATCAGAACCACAAAAATTTGGTATGCATTCGTTGAACGAGAATCATATAAAGCACATCGTCTCAGGTCGTTTTCTAGTAAGCCCTCATTTTTTTGCACGTTTGTTAGCCTGAGCCAATTGTCATCAACGGATGACGATAGTTCTTTTTGCCACATCATCGTATTGGAAACCCTTAGACTTGAGTCAAATCCTAGCCTAACCCAGAAGCAGCTTGCATCAGAAAAGCAGAAAAAGAGGTATTACTTTACCGCAAGATCACTCGCTGAAGGTCCCATAATTTTCCTGAGCATTGACGGGTTTCACTTAGTATGTCCTCACCTCTCGCCTATCCTCTTTTGTGGAAGACGATCTCTCTGAGTCGCCAAGGCAGTAATTCGGTTAGTGCCCCGAAGTCACTTTGGGAAGGAACACGAATTAATCCTAGCCATAGCTAGTTGCAAACAGGCCCTCGTTGAACGCATTCATCAGCAGGTGCAATGCAGTATATTGTCACCAATCCTCAGGGATCTTGAAACGCTCACGTTACATGATTTCGGTTGAGCCTTACAGTCCCGTTGGTCTGAAGATGATGAGAGAAGAATCCAAATAAGCAAATAAACCAGCAAAAATATCTTTTGAAAGAACTTCATCTCGCGCCAAATCCCTTTTCGTCCTTCAATTCTCGCCTTTGCTGTTGCCTTTGCTTTACAGATTTTGCCTCGGAGTCTGTCCTGCTGGTGTTTCACACTCCAAACCTGCTGAGTCTGTCGGATAAGGTACCTGTGCTGCTTCACGTATATTGTCTGCTTGTCATTGCTTATCTCCAAGATTAGCAATAGCGGTGGTGCAAAAAGTCCCCACTATTCTCGCTCAATAAAGCAGCTCAACAGAACATCCCTCGAACTTTCTCTTACACAACAATGGTTGTAATCCAGTCATTCAGGAAGGTATTGCCGATATCTGCAATGATAAGGCTGAGTTTTTGGAAAAGAGAACATCTTTCTCACGTATAGCCCGTAGCCAGTGCTTTTACAGGTAGCTTACGGAAAACATTTTTCAAGTCTCTTGCAGCGCCTTTTCCCCCGTTTCCGAGTTCAATAAGAGGTGACTCCCGAGAGGGTTCCCGAGGACCGAAGAAAGCAGCCCTTTCTCAAGGTTCTCAAGTTAGAGCAGACGATTTGTGTCTTTGCCGAGCCAGAGCAATCGATAGTACGAAATGTTACTCGAGGCTTCTGTGGCGCCTATTGAATTGCTTTAACGAGGATGTCAAATGTTCGATAGATCCTTTGACTTGCTCAAATTTTTTCCTTTTCATTCTTCTTGCATCTAGGCAATATGAACTTTCCTTGAAAGGCTGAACAAAGCAGGGAATGGACCATTTTTGTAACATATGGTTCAATTTCGGCTTTCTCGATTGTAACATGGCTCTTCAAGCGAGAGCTCTTCGCAGGAGGACCGATGAGCGACTGATTTGCTGGCATTCATCTGCGAGCCTTTCTCTCTTTGCGACAGGAGGTTCAACCTCAGTGCCAGCCATGTGGGCTTTCCCAGAATTAGGTCATCAATATGTCTTTGTTTCACTAGATTAATGTTGTTCTGTTCCGGAAAAGAGATCTGCCAGGTTTCGGTTTCTGCAACAATGATTGCATTACGTGTGTCTCTCTTGTTGATCTCGGCCATCAGCTTCTGCATGTGCAGTCAAGCAAAGCCGCAGACGCGGATTCAATAGCTGAATTCAGAAACTCTTTGTCTTTACTTTTCTTCCCGATACCATTCGTTCAAGCTGCGGTATCTCTGGAGGTGAATACAAGAGTTCTCTCAGTCCGGCTGAGAAAGCATAATTATATAGAAAAGGATCTTTTGATCTCAAGTCGAGAGAATGCGCGTTGGTCTTGCTAACCAGATCACAATTCGAAAAAATGCGTATAAGTCTTATGGTCTGGAACGCTACCTAAAAAACTGGGTCTTGCGAACGATATCCCAAGATCAGATCAGAGATCTGAAGAATACTGGCTACCTCCCCTATTAATCAATACGAAGCTTTTCTCGAGGATACGGGATAGTTTATGCCTCGCAAGGTGCTTTGACATCGATCCACACACCATGGTGCCCCCCAGACGGAAACCGCCTTTGGCAGAAACAGCACTTCCGGAACTCTCATCCAGTCAAGCGGATCTACTACGGGCAAAGACGTCCGACAGCTTGGATGAGTTTCTCGATAATAAAGCCACTTTAGAACAGATTCGCGCATTAAACCCGAACTTACAGCATGTCCCCTTAAAACCACGAAATGCCAATGCGTCCATCCAGGCTCCTCCAGAAGAAATAAAGAGAACGCCTTCAATGTCCTTATCACGTGTGCGGTCGTCCAAACGGTTTTCATTCGTCCCAAAACGTTCAACAACACAGAAACAGCCAACACAAAAGTTCTGGAAGTACCACATCTTCCGTATAGGTCAATCGCAGCTGTACATGTCCACTAACCCGGATGTCAAGCATATGTATTGCCGGAATGGGCCGGGTTACTTTGTTGATAGCGAGATCAATCCGTCTCCTGCTGTAGCTTTCCGTCTCAAATTCTCATACAATGACGAGGAGAAGCCAGTTTCCAGTATTAAAGTGACCAAGTATCAGGATGGTGCGGTCCATGTTTCGGTCTTTGGAAGTATATCTCGGAGCGGCGATGACTTGAGATTTACGCGAGAAAAGACCGAAATAAAATTTTCACTCACTAAATCTTCTCTGCCCGAAATGGAGTCGCTTTTGAAACAAGATACAAACAACGCAAGTTTGCGGCGAACGACAGAGCTCCTTACTAGGTACCATTTGGGTCCACTTAACGAGCCGAAGCGCTGGACGGTGGGCTCAGAGCCCCGTATCAGACGGAAAAATTCAAACAAGCTGAGGCTGTCGGAAGACACCTACAAGCTGCAACAGAAAAAGTGTGTTTTTTTTCGAGGTGAAGGTCTTTTGGGTCTTTTTCGGCCCTGTGAGCGTCGCTTGAAAAAGAAACTGATTCGTAGTATCAACAGCAGAACTGATCACATTCGTGATGTGTCATTTCAAATGGCTTCTCATGATTACTACAAAGCTGGTGATGGGTTCTATGTACAGGATCCTGGTGACGATTCACCTGACGACTTGAAGCTGGGCTGGTTGACCATATATGACGATGAAGAATTGTCAGGTTCAAAGTGTTTGTGGGAAATAGTACTAGCTGTCACATTTTGCGTTGGATTCGAAAAGCTGGTTTGATATGAGATGGTGGGAAAAGTGCTGGTACTGTTCAGCTTGCATAAACCTGTCCTATGAACACTGTAGCACTTCCAAATGGTTTCTTTAGCTGGAACGCATTCAAAACCTTCCGCTTAACCTTATAGAGATGCAATTTCTATAAAAGGAATAAAAACCATTATATGGAGATACAATTCATGTTCATATCTGGAAAGAGTAGGTTATGTGATATCACTTTAACAATACAGAGTTTGCTCATAATTTTTCAACGTTCCGTATAATGAGAAGTGTCGATCTCAAGACGATTGGATAAAGTCGGCAAACGCTCCTTGATATGAAGGAGCAGGGAAGGAGGTAAGATGATGGATAGTATGGCTCATGCAGGAGAAATGCACTCAAATCTCAAAATTTTCCACCATGCAAAGATTTCACAGAATCTGCCGGAGAAGTTATGCTCTTTCGGCCAGAGCTCAGGCTCTTCTCTCCAAACCTGTAGCTGAGGTTGACACAGAAATGGCCGACATTCTTAGCCAGGAAAAAGCTCGTCAGAAGCGCTCGGTCACTTTGATCCCCTCTGAAAATTTCACCTCTAAAGCTGTGATGGATCTCTTAGGATCCGAAATGCAAAACAAGTACTCTGAAGGCTACCCTGGTGAGCGTTACTACGGTGGTAATGAAATCATTGACAAGGCAGAGTCGCTGTGCCAACGTCGTGCCCTTGAAGCTTTCAACTTGGACCCATCCGAATGGGGGGTCAATGTACAATCTCTATCTGGCGCTCCAGCCAACCTGTACGCCTACTCTGCTGTTTTGGAAGTGGGTGGAAGAATTATGGGTCTTGATCTTCCTCACGGAGGGCATCTGAGTCATGGTTACCAAACACCATCTACCAAGATTTCATTTATCAGTAAATACTTCCAAACCATGCCTTACCGTGTCGACGAGTCTACCGGAATCATTGACTACGATCAGCTGGCAAAATCTGCTGAATTGTTCCGTCCCAAGATCATTGTAGCAGGAGCTTCAGCCTATGCTCGTACAATCGACTATGAACGCATGCAAAAAATCGCCAAATCCGTAGGTGCCTACTTACTCTCAGATATGGCACACATCTCTGGTCTTGTTGCTGCTCAAGTGACAGATTCTCCATTCCCATACTCTGATCTCGTCACTACAACTACCCACAAGTCCCTCAGAGGACCGCGTGGTGCCATGATCTTTTACCGCAAGGGTATCCGTTCTGTCACCAAAAAGGGTAAGGAGATCCCGTATGATCTGGAGAGGAAAATTAACTTTTCCGTGTTCCCTGCTCACCAGGGAGGACCTCACAATCACACAATCTCTGCTCTTGCAGTAGCTTTGAAACAAGCATCCTCTCAGGAGTTCAAAGATTACCAGCAGCAAGTTGTTTCCAACGCAAAGACTTTTGCAGATGCATTAAAGTCAAAGGGCATGGACCTTGTTTCAGGCGGAACAGACACCCATCTTGTTCTAATCGACCTAAGACCAAAGAAAATTGATGGAGCTCGTGTGGAGGCTGTTTTGGAAAGAATAAACATCGCCGCTAACAAGAATACCGTGCCCGGTGATGTTTCTGCTTTGTTCCCATCCGGGCTTAGAGTCGGTACTCCAGCAATGACCACAAGAGGATTCTCCACAGCTGAGTTTGTCAAAGTGGCAGACTACGTCGATGCAGCTATTGAGATTGCCCTTAAGTTGAAGCAGTCCGAGACTGGCGCTTCTCCAAAGGAAAAGCTTGCCAGCTTTAAGGCCCAGGCTGACGAGTCTGCCGATGTCAAGAAGTTGGCTCAAGAGGTGGCTGACTGGGTCTCGCAATACCCTGTTCCAGGTGATATGTAGATGTCATATATTTCTCTTGATGTAAGATTGCGTAGATGGGATAGATTCTCAGGCTTTGCTTCAGTAATGATAACGGATTTTCCGTGAAAGCAGCTCTGGCACGATGGTTTTCGTCATGTCGATACTGATGTAGACAGCTGCACTCTCGAGCCTAAGGGTCTCCTGATCAAAAAAGATAGGGTAAGATCTAGGTCTGATCCGGGCCTCAAAAAAGGATCTGATCCTAGGATCCGCCTGTATGCAAGTATCTGCACAAATCATGCATCTGACATGCAACCTTTTCTTTCTAGTGGAAACAAATGAATAGTTTTTAACACCACAATTTATTCAAATTCAGAGCGTGTACAATATCTGTCATGATTATTGTCAGTATTACAGTGAGTACATGAAAATATAACTACAAACAGCGATTATATAGTAAAACCATACGTGCTACTTGTTGATAGCGGTGGGGAGGGAATTGCGTAGACCTGTGTTCCTATTATTTAGAGTCAGGCTGAGCACCCACTGACCCTAAGGTACCAAATAGAAAGTTTTCCGCTGCATTGCAGATGTTATTGTAAGGAGGAACAATAAGCTCAACATAGGAATGCATATGTTATTTGTCTACAAGTCTCCCCGCACTTTGTTCGCCGAAAGCGAACTTGCTCGTACGATAGTTTGATTGATTGCTACGTCCGTTGACGAGTCCATAATTATACTCTGACCGAGCTATATGTTTACTGCATCAATCTCTATCGAAAACAGATGGTTCATCAACCCAGTTGGTTAAAGGTACATGTTTAGATTACATGAAACTTAAGGAACTTGGCTCAGTCGAATATGGTTTATGTGAATGAGAAGCGTGAAGCTTGAATCCCATATTAGTATGGGTATTGGGAACATTGTATATCCATCATACATCACTGGAAATGTCCAAAAGAGCCCATAAAGAATCAGTTAATAACTTTTTTTCTTTGGCGACACCTTGCGTCGTTTCAGCCTGGGACGTTGAAAGTGACAATAACGACCGCAGTGGTCTGCAAAAGCTTGTTTGCGCCACTCTAACACTAGCTTCAATAAAGGAGTTTCGATGGAGAAGTCGCAATCTTCTGATTCACTGGTTCAAGCAAAGGGCAAGATTGCTTCTACGATGTCTCCCGTATTGTAACTTCTGTAATTTATTACATATTGGCGCTCTTACTTTTGCGGGCTGACTTGTCTTTATTCATGAAAAGAGTATATCAAGGAAAGTTAGATTGGAATTTAAGAGCTGTGAATTTTCAGTTATTCATCAAGGTACAAGAGACGTACATGCTTGACTGTGCATACACCACCGCATCTGATCTGATCTAGATCCGGGTTTTGAAATACAATACGATCCAGGCGGGATCTAGATCAGCAAATCGAAAAAGACCACCGGATCTGGAGAGTCTCACTCAAGCCTCCCCCGACAGCGAGAATTTGTAGCCGGTTCAGACATGTGCCGCGCGCAGTTTTCCCAAGCCCTCAACTATGTCATCAAGATGTTGTCTGAAATCTATTCTCCTTTCGGATAAAGATCCAGTGAGCTTAGCCGGCGTGGTTAACTACTGATATCTTTTTCTCTGCGGTTCATGACCCCACCGACCACTTATATCCTTGATAGGAACAGTAACCGTTACTTTTAGGTCTGGAAAAACAATCCGTTGATGCTATCCTCACTTGAACGTCAACTCAAACTATCAAGATAATCAGACGCTGTGATGTACCGCCTTTCGTTCTGCATTGAAATGTTAGAGGAGCTCAGGTTCGCCTTAAGGTTGCTCATTGGCTTAGAGCGAGTGAGAGACGATCTCGTTGAGCCCACGCTGTTCTTTCCTATAGAAGAAGCCTGACTGAGCCTATTTGATCCATGCTCTGATTGCGGCATCACAGGAGCCGCCAGCGGCTCAAGAGATGATAGTCGCGAGGGGATTTCCGCGATGACGGGTTCAGCTGGTGGGACATACTCAATGGGTAAAGTTTGCTCCTCTTCACTCAAGAGGGAATCGGTGTCAGGTTCGCTCTCATCGAAAGTCTCCGGAACGTTTTGCTTCTTCCAAAATTTGCCCAGTTTTTCTTTCCACTTTGGTTTTTGTTTCGGAGCTGTGTGAGTACTCTTGCCGAGTATTATGTTGTTTCCGTTTCTATAAGCCTCCACTTGACCACTTTTCATGTGATACGACACCAGCGGATGCAACATGAGCGTGGATATGCTGGCTCGTCGGCTTGTGTCCTTCACGAGACACTGAGATATTAAATCCGTGAATAGAGAGTACAGCTTGAAGCTGGTGTTGAACATAAAGGTACCAATATCCGGAATGACCAAGTCTCTATAAACTATATCGTGGAACAGACGGTACTCATTATCGTTTTGGAAGGGGAACCGATTGAAAATTAAATGGTACAGCGTCACACCTAAAGACCATACATCGGTTTTGAAATCTACAAATGGAGAAGCTCCCACTTCGTACCCATTGTGCCAGCACAGCTCAGGTGACAGGAAAAGAGGGGTTCCTAAAGTATTACTGAGTTCTGCCTGATCCTTTACGTCATCTCCGGTAAGCTTATAGCTGATACCGAAATCTGAAATCTTGACATAATCATTGTCAGCGATGAGAAGATTTGACGGTTTTATATCCCGATGCACTATTCCAAGCCTTGACAGAAAATCTAGACCCTGCACTATTTGGCGTGTATAAGAGAGCATCGAATCTATCGACTGGTTAAATGCAGCATAATTTATATGGCCCTTCCCGCAGTATTCCAGAAACAGATAAAATTTTGTTGAGTTAGTCGGGTTGGAAATATCAAAAAGCCGAACAATATTAGGATGATCGTATCGGCTCGTGAGTCTCATCACCTCAATCTCATTTTCGATCTGTCGGTAGCCGCTGTAATGTTTTTGACTCAACGATGGCTTTTCCATATTTTTGATGATCTTGACCGCATAGAGCGTATGATCTAGAGCATCCGACGCAAGAACAACTTTGCTTAGTTTGCTTCTTCCGAGATTTTTAACCACTCGAAAGTTGGAGATCTGGAACCGATCCTCCATGGTGTGGGGATGGATTACTCAATCTTATCACGTTAGTGTGAAGTCATTGATAGTCTAGCATTGACTAGAAAGTTTTAGTATGATTAATTCCCTGAAGTAGCTCTTATTGTATCCGTACTTTATACGGATATTGGGAACCATGACACCTCGCGCGAGGACCCATAGAGCCTACTGCTCTAATTGAATTAGAGGACTATGACTCATTGGTATATATATGCTGGTAGCTAGACAGGCTTACTTCGCTGTAGCTTTATGGATTCTTTCAATAACCCTGCTATAGCAGCCAGGAGAGCTTTTTGAGTGATATGTTTTTCGCTGGCTTAGAGATGCGTAGCTACTCTTCTTGTGAGCAAAACACTTGATATATTTCGCGGTTGCACCACTCAAGTCAGATTTGAGGTAGATCAACTGCCTTCTATTTTGACATAAGCCGATGGCGGAAGAATTATGCTCGCAACAAGTGCGTATATAGGCAAGCTCAGTCTAAAAACGATTCGTCTCAGTTTTACGAGAGAAGATATGTCGCCAAATCTAGTACTTGATAACCATTTTGAAAGCTGCTGATCAAATCAAGCAAATACAGGACAATTTGCTTCTGTAACGACAAGCATGTTTGTTGTTTTGACGGTCAGCATTGCCATTGACCGCGCCAGGAGAAAGAAGCTGGTTGTATCTGGAGAGAATTCGTAATTTGCTCAGAGCGACATCACTTTTCAATGGTTTTGTTCGTTTAGTTGAGTGAAATATCTGAGAACACAAGTCGAACAGCTTAATGAAAGCCCTTGAAGTTGACTGATAGCGTTTTCACAGTTTATAGAAAAAGTCCAAAGAAAGCTTCCCCCTTTCCAATGGCAATGAACTCCATATTTCCATTCTCAACTCGGTAATATCCTTCAACAGGCGCTGACTTGGCCATTCTTGAGCCATCCATCGTATTCCGTGTTACGAAACTTATAAGGTGTAAACGACGAGTAAGAAAATGATTCATACTGTAGCTGCCAAGTCTGGAGAGCTCCCTCACCTCTGTGGCTCATCCCTTTTGCGTGAGCATTCACTGGTCCACTTTACGTTGAAGGGTCTGCTAAGTCTTTTGAGTTTACAACCATCACATGAATTACCTCAACTATGCGATGACAATATGTGAGGACCCTCTCTTTGAGATCCTTCGGCACGATGCACATACACTCAAGATTTACGTTTGAGAATTGATCATTGACCAAAATTTCAATAGTGTGGTATTCTGTGAAAGGATCCAATTACTTCTTATGAATTGAAAAGCATTCCCGTTTTCTTGTTTGTAAATTTATCTCATGAGTTATGCTATCATCCATCAGCTCTTATCGTCAGCTTGGTCTTTTCCAACCATAACATCACAGAGTGTGAGCCACAGTTCTTTGATGCGCGCAAATAGAGTAGAGAGAAGCATGTAGTTTTTGCTTTGGGTCAAGTCCTTTTCTTTCTGCTATTGTTTTTGAATTCATTTCTCCCAGTCAAGTTGTGAGAGATGCCGGTCAACCACTTGACAGTCATTGAACCGTTTTTTCGATTACCGCTATAATATGAAACTTTTTACCCGCCGCAGATGCCGAATGGTGGCTTTGGAAATAGAAAGCGCATTCTGTTCCGATCGAAAATCGCAGCTTCTCACTATTTCTCCCACCACTTGAAGACAGAACTTGAATGATACACTTCTCATGAAAACAGATGGAATTCCTACAAAGAAAGACTGCACTGTCCTTGCTCTAATGAGGTGGTTGGATTGTTCCCCTTGTTTTGAGAAAATGTCGATGGTCTGACCAGTAATCGCGATTTCGTAACGTTTACTGGCGCTTGCGACATAACCTCTTCAATGAGTTTGAAAAGGTGGAGAAGAAGAGTGGGTCAGCAATCCGCACACTCTCCCCAATAGATCCGATTGGTAGAATCGATATCAATTGGGTGTTCTGAAAGTTGGCTTATATAGTTTAACAATCTCAACCCATGTGCTTAGATAATGCGGACGGTGTGTCGGGAGCTCTGCTCAGTAAAGCCATATGACCGGCCTCTGTTCCGAAAACAAATGGGCTATAAATTATTAAGCTTGCAAAACATGCGGCACAATATGGGGGATTCGAATTGAGCCGCAAACAGTAAAAGTGGCTTGTAAAGACTCGGAAATACCTGGCTGGAAATTCATCTCTCTGAGTACTTGGCGCGTTTTGCGTGTCAGTGGATGTTGAAATCAATCGTTCCGAGTCGTCTAGACGATAGAATGAAGTTGGGTAGATGAAGACCCCAAGAACTTTCTTGAAGCCTGTTCCGCGTATATAACTTTAACTGGTCGATGACTTGTTCAGATAATGGATCATAGATTCGTATCACAGAAGGTATAGGGTACGTTTCTAGACCAGCAGGGCTCATAGCTTAAGCGTATTTTGAACTGCTCCCGTGAGCCGCTTAACTAAGTTGCAGTGCTCTCTCGATATTTCGGTCTTCTTTGAGGCCGCCCTCATACTGTGTTTCGCTCATTGTAACTGAAGAAGGCTACTGATATGAATACGCCCTTGCCCATTAGCGACGAGTTTTAAAATAGGTCGAAGATGCATCTAACGCTTCGATATTCTAGTCATTGACCACACCGTATTACTTACACATCTGTTCATTCCCGTCTCATCATCCCAGCTACAAGCATTCTAGGAACGGCTACAAATACACCGCTCGTTGGTTGCATCTCGGGTTATGGACTATAGCTACCGCTATCCGGTAATCAAAAATAGCCATAATGCAGAGAAGCGCACAAGAGCAAGGATGACATCACTAGCAAGGGTTATCATGCATGCCGTATTTATGAGAGACAAGTTACCGTATTGCCGTTGGTCGTGCAGCGGCTAATTTCAGTGAAGGTCGATAGAAAGATGGGCCCTCTCTTCCCCCTTTAAACCAGTATCCTCCACCGCTGAGCTAGCTAGCCTCTTTCTCTATTTGCTTACGCGCCTCCATCGCCATAGAGACGAGAAAAAAAAATTCTTTAAAACGCATACGCATGCACCGCGAATCGAAACATAAACACTGGTTACCTGTTTCGGCTCAAAACCGGTAGGCACATTTAGACAAGATGGCTCGACCTAGCAGCATGTTTCGAGATCTCCAAGATAATATTATGGACTCGCCCAGTTACAACAAGAGAGAGCTGTACTCTCTGAAGGAGAACCCCATGTTCCACACGGACTACGATTCTCCATCCACCATAGCGGCTGATCTCTCGGAGAATGTCCACATTGAAAGGTGAGTTAGATGTGAGATTTTAGACTAACGCAAAAGTATGAAAAAGACTAAATGTCCGAAAAAACCCTTCTTCGACGAGAACGATTCGATGGATTTTTCTCCATCAATTAACAAAGTGCTGCAACCACCTCGACCTCCACTCACCAACATGTCGTCGTCTGCTGCGTCTTCCACATGGTCGCTTGGATCTTCAGCAGACTCAGATCTAGAACACCCATCTCGATCGTCCGCTTCGCTGTTCAGCAAGTGCAACTTTTCCATCCACCGCGATAGCTCCTCTGACAGTCTAAGCATGCCGCCTCCACCACCACCAAGAAGGCTGAAGAGAAACTCGCTTCGTCGAGCCAACACCATTACCGCCAACTCTATCTCGCTTGGTGGTTCTATTCCATCGCCTATCATGGAACGCGCATCGCCCAACACTTGCAAGCTTTTGCAAGACATCAAGGAGCCCCGCGGTATTGAGCTGTCGCCAGATCCGGGAATTCGATCTAAATTTAGAAGAACTCACTCGATGTACCAGTCGCCAAAGGAAGTTTACGACAATACCATCCCGGACTCGATATCCAACAAAATCGACAGACTGCGGTTTGAAGAATCTCCTCCGCAACAGGAAGAGTACCGCTGCAATAGCGTCTTGTCCAAGAGCAGCATCAAGCACTCAAAGGGCGAGGACGATCTCATTCCTCGCATCGAAGTGGACGAATTGGTGAACATCTTGGACGGCTCCTACCGCCACATCTTTGACCAGCTTATCGTAATCGACTGCCGCTTCGAATACGAATTTAACGGCGGCCATATAGACGGAGCTATCAACATATCGTCCAAGCAGGACTTGGAGGAGAAGCTGCTGAGTGCACACAGCCGTAAGGAGAAGAAGTCGCACCCGCTACTGATCTTTCACTGCGAATTCTCCTCTTACAGAGGTCCCATAATGGCAAACCACCTGCGCAAAATAGACAGACTTGTCAATCAGGATCGGTACCCGTGTCTGGACTACCCGGACATGCTGATTTTAAACGGCGGGTACAAGAATTTCTTTGATTTTTACAAGCATCGCTGTTTCCCCAAGCACTACGTGGAGATGAAGGATCACAACTACAAACAAGACTGCGAAAGGGAGCTGCATAGAATTCGCTCAGAGGTCAAGTGTCCGGTGAGAAGGAAAGCGTTTGTGAAATCAAAGTCTTTCCACTCCAGAAGCAGCCATTCCCCTAAAGCTTTCGAACACTCGCCAAAGGGCAAAGACATCTTTTCCTTCTTTGGCAAGTCCCCCTCTGCATCTGCATCTACGCCTTCTTTCCAAAGTTTCATGGACGATGACCAAGACTTTGATTTCGGTACAAACAATCTGTCAAATTTCCTTAAAAAACCTCCAAATTCCATCAACTTTGGCTTCAAGTTCCCCAAACCGAAAAACGCGGCTGAAGAGTTCCCACTACACGAGAGCAAACCTTTGCAAAAACACAACGATACTCCAATTTTATCCACAAAGATTAAAAAACTCAGACCGTCAACGCTCAAGTCCTTTAGCCAGCCCAACTTTTCTTTATAGTCTACATATCAGCATTATCCACTTTCAAAAACCCTTTTCTACACTCTCTCCCGCCGTGCATGGGCACATCCCCCCATCGATTGATGGGCCACACAATCTTGCGAACTCGCCCCAAAAGCAGTCCTATCGACACAGGACCAAATGTATTGCTGTCTACAGAATGGATGTTGTCACCTTCCACCCAAACATGGTTTCTCGGTATAGTCACCTCCTTCTTAGGATGCGGATGCCGAGTCACAACGGTATCGCCTTGAACACCTTTTATGCGCTTTACGTAAATCTTTTCTGGAACAAGCGGCGAGCGCATAACAACTATATCGCCAACCTGAACAGAGTCATGGAGATTCCACTTGTTGAGCAGAACATAGTCATTCTGTCGCTGCGATGCATTCAAAGTTGGCGACATTGAACTCCCCTTCACTTGCATCACTTGTGTGACGTGCTCGTTAATTGAGTACATCACAGGAACCCATGAGAGAAAAACCAAAGATGTCCTTAATGTGTGCCGAAGTATCGATCTGTTCATTTGGCATTCTCCGGAGACTGGTGTGTGCACGACCTTTTTTGTGATGGATATTTGCAACGAAGCGTAAGCTAGCGGTTTATTATGGATTTGAGGGGGGAAATTACGTCTTTGAGATGATCATATAATTGCAACCAACCGTAAGCTAGCTGTAACTTAGGGGCTTACAAAGATATAGACGGTAAATGGTGTACGGGAGTGAACATTGCATGTGGATTGGCTCGCGTCTCCTCCATGTGAACGTCACCATTCTATAATGGCCCTGATCTGCGGTATTTTGTTTCATCCAAAAGAGATGAGAATCAAATCAAGAAAGTCGATGTCTTTTTTGTCTGACCTTGTGTCCTCGATTACTCTTGTAGCTGTACTGTAGCCGATTTGTCTTACAAAATGAGCTATCAGAGAGCCATATCCATCTTTTTGCCCCCTACTATGACGAGACATCATCTTTGATTGTATTGCATGAATCGGACTCAAGAGAAGGGTGTGAAGAAACGCTTACATGTTCCTTCTCCACTAATTTCGTTATTATACATTAAACGCTCGTGCTTACCTCTGACTATCTGAGATCCTCGAGGGTCTTTATTTGGCGCATTCGAATAATCTCAAGTCTAGCTATGTATTCGAGAACAAAGCCATAAGTGAAAGACAAAAAAAGTCTCTGGTCGAATTAAATTCAAGACCTCGTATCCGGTGTTCTTACGTCGCAATGTGAGCATTCAGGACGATTGGACCGACATCGATCACATTGGCACAGCTTGATCTACACAACCTTTTGTTAATTTCAGTTCTGCAAATCCTGAAATGCCCCTTACTCAAACATAATCGAACCAACGTTTCCAGTGGTACTACAAGTCGAGGCCACATCAAGCAACGTATGCAGCTCCTCAATTCTATTGTATTTGAGGCTGGGAAAAAAATGGCGAGAAAGGCTTTTGCCTGAATCTCTACCCGACCTTAATTCTGGTGGCAAATCGATGATCGGAAGTCAGAGGGTTCCTGTCCGATTGTCATAGACCACTTGCCGTATTATTGTCGACCTCATCTGTTTCTTGACAATTCATTGTCCCATAAATATGTGAAAATGACCTTGAGCATTCAGAGTTTGCCACCAGGCCATTAATAAAAACCTACCCGTTATTTATAGATCAAGGAGCTCATAATCGTGAACGGCAATATTGAATATTAAAGGCAGAACAAGTGTATTCATATTGAGGGATTCATATGGAAAGTTTTGAGGCTCGAGTACGCAGATGTAGACCACCTTGAAACATGAGCTGTCTTTAGATTTTCGTTCGACAGCCGTAGAAAATTCATTTCACGAATTTGAGCACAATCATAGCAGCATACTAAACAAATACATAACTTGAGAATATTGACTAGAGATAGAGTAACTGGTTTTAGCACTACATCATTATCCCATTGCAGGACATTTATCTGGTAAAGACCACAAGTGCTGTACCAGTAATCAGATTATTCACACCATTCACTTCTCCTCATTCACCCCAAGAAGCGAATGTATAAGCTGGTGGCTGTATATCTCCCTTCCTGGCAAACCTCTATCAGGAGAAGAACGGGGGAGTAAAACAGAATCAACTTCTTCAGGTAGGAAAAATAAGTATTTGATCTATTCTGAGTCGATGAATTAATCTACAAACCGATTAAACGTTAATGAGTTAGATTGTCTATTTTGAGAATGAGGGCAATCTCTCGACGTAGCCAGATCACTCACAGGCTTTCGCTTACTAAAATGATTCACTCATGCACGACCGCAGTTCGACTCGTACCACTCACCATTTGTGATGACTAAAGAATTTGAAGTCAGTACCCTGCCTTTCCACACACTAACAAATAGACAGTTTATGCGGTACCGATGGAGTGCGGCTCATGCGTGAGCTCGATTAAATCTGCTCTCAGTGCAGTGGAAGGTGTGTCTAAATTTGACATCGACGTTGAAAATCAAAGAGTCTCCATCACCGGCTCGTGTCCTCCTTCAAGCATAATCCAGTCTATCCAGTCTATCGGGAAGGATGCGATTATAAGGGGTACGGGAGCACCCAATTCTGCCGCTGTGTGTATCTTAGAATCGTTTCTGCCTCAAAGCTACCAGGAAAATCCGGTACGAGGCCTCGCTAGAATCGTTTCTGTAGGCCCAGGGGAAATCTTGTTTGACATCACAGTCAACGGAGTGGAAAAGGGCATCTACCACCCTTCCATTCGTGAAAGTGGGAATATTTCCAATGGATCTCTATCTACCGGTAATGCGATTCACGAATTGCAAGCTGTGGAAGTAAACACTCCAAGCGATTTTTTCAAAGGGCTCTACAAGGGCCAAGCCTTTTTTCACTCCAAGTTGGGAATAACAGATCTTATAGGCCGCTCGATGATATTGTCGCAGTCAAGAGATAAGGTTGATGCCAGTGACTTAGCAGGGGTCATTGCAAGAAGTGCTGGAGTCTGGGAGAACGAGAAGCAGGTGTGCTCATGCACGGGGAAAACTGTATGGCAAGAACGGTTTGATGCTAAGAATAAAGGAATCGATGAAGTATCGAAAGAGTAAAGGTTGATGAGTGATTATAAAGCTATGTAATTTGATCCATGTTTGATTTTTTATCGTTAGCAGCATCCTCTATAACGTATTTGGATTCTGTAGTTTGCCGTTTTGGTATGTTTGTTATGATGAGCACTGCGAACATGAAAAGCAAAAAGATATAGCCCATCATCTTCTTTTTCGGAGTAGTGAAGAAGTTTGTAGGCGTCTTGGAATAAGCCCCAGGAAGGGCATATTTGTTCTTGTTAGATCGCGGCATATATACGCCCTGCATGCTGATGATTGAGGGACGGTGTAGTATATATATATATATATAATATGCGTCAGAACAGCTTGTAGAAAAGCCATCTTATACTATGTCGACGACCCCAAGGACAGTTCGAGTAAAAAAACGCAAGTCGACCGTTTACAAGAATAACTCTTCAAAAAAAATTGTTTGTTAAAATGAGTGGTTTGGGTAACGGGCACTTTCAATTGAGGATCGATCGCATAATGTACAGAAGCAAAAAAAATTGACCAAGACTCGATAAAATAAACACCACTGATCAATCATCTTTTTTACCACCGCTGCTCTCGCTTTGCGACTCATCGACTGCTTTATTATAGGCAGTTTGCAAGTTGTTCAACTGTTTCTTCAAAGCACCAATATTTGTATCAGCCTTGCGAATTTTTTCCTTCAGCTCCTGTGTTTTCTTGGGATCGGATTCGCCCTTGGGCTTGGATAGCTGTTCCTGGCACTCTATCAGCGTTCTTAGTACATGCACCACTGTGGGTATTACCAGACCTAAAAACAGCACTGCTCCGGTGAGATAAACGTTTCTCTGGGCATGAAACATTTTTGCTAGCTGTGCCTTTGAAAGAGGCATTTCAGCTGAAGGAATTCCATACTGAGGGCTACGAATCGTCTCGATAAATCCGTCATTCGGACTTTTGAGTATTGACCGCAGATCAAGCCCATTTCTCAGCCCGTCAATAAAAATTGTTGCCGTGAAGAAAGCAGACACACGTGTTATGCTCTTGAAGTATATGTTGCCCTGTAAGAAATCAGAGTAGCGAACCAACCTCGATCTTATCATGCGAGGCATTGGCATTATTAAAAGCGACACGATTACCATTTCGGTGATCAGTGCAAGAAAAATCTATCTGTTAGCGTTTTTGCTCTCATCGGGGACGTACAATTATCATTGTGAGACTCATCTTGCTGATGTGTTCAGGGAAAGGGAAGGATATATATATTTATATCATTTTTCGTATCGTGGATGATTCTAGTTGTTTTGATTCATCTTCTATTTCTGGGCACCTTCTTTGATCTGAGGGTTCTTTCGGTAGACTGCACATTTGTCTAAAAGGGTATATCGAATCATGTCGAAAGTGGGCTCGGCCTAAGGCGTGCAAGTGATGCTTCTAGAAGCTTTCTCGCTCAACCGTTATCATGCAGGAGGAGTAGGTATCTAATGATGACCTGTAAATTGAGTCAACCCAGACAAATGAAGCGATGAATTCTAGACCAACGTTCGATATATACACCTCTAGCATAAACCGTCACTGAGTCCACTCAACGTAGCTCGAAACTACATTATGAAATCAATCTGCCATTTCTAGTAAACTACACGTTGTCACACAAAAAATTCAATTATCTAAAAAAAAAAAAGGATCCCTAGCATGCCGTAGCAGTGTCATACGTCTGATTGTAAGAGGCCTGTCTCGGCTGAGAGCTGCCATACGCAGAGTGAGGATAGTAGTAGTTGCCGTAGCCGCTGGGATAACCCATGTAATACGGCGATGGCTGGTAACTATAGTTTTGCGGCTGTGCATAGTATGAGTATGCAGGCTGAGGTGCCGGCTGGTTGATCAGGGGGAGAATGGAAGAACGAGTCTTCCGATGGCCCCTCCATGATTCATTTTGAGGGGAAGAAGGTGGAACAAACTTGGCGCACCAGGTATTCCAGCATTCTTCCAGGCACTTGTAACCCGAGTCAGACGTTAGGTGGAGATTCCAGCCCAATACAGCAAGCCATTCTCTTTCGAGCTGAGAAATTGTTTCTATGGCAATTCCAGTAGCATCCGACCACGAACGGTTGGTAAAAGTGTTATCGTCGTTAAACTTGTTGGCCAGAACTAGCGATGCCATCAAAGTATGGAATACCACGATCTGGTCGTGTGATTCCATCATTTCCTTCTCCAGCTTGTTCGAAAGGTAGAAGAGCGATAGAATCAGAGTCGACTTGGGCAGCCTTGTAGCTACAAGTACGGACTTGACAACTTCTATAAAAGAAGTTGAAGGGGGGTCCGGGATTTTCATCAATCCGAAGCAAATCCAACAAACAAATTTCGTCATTTGGTCCATATCGTAGTCTAAGTGGGCCGAAATTCCTCCATTGGAAATCGGTGGAGCCACTGGAGGCGGTGCCTGTGGAGCCATAAAAGGAGCCGTCTGATAGTAATAATTTGAGTACGAGTTCGAGTGCCCGTGGTGAACCTGTGGTTGGAACATGATGAGGGAGAAGACTTAATTAAAAGCTCCAAGTGGGAAATAAGTAAATATTCCCAATAAGTGTCTCCAAGAGTGTTGCAGACGGAGGATTTGATGAAGAGGATTGATTAACAAATGAATGCAATCAGTGATATTCCTCTGTGGTGAGTAGTTTTTGTGAGAAAAATTTTCGCGGGTTAGAAAGAGTCTAGGCTGTGCTATATATATATATACGAGCAAACCGAGGAGATGACTAATTGCTGTGAGTGATTTTCAGAGTTTCCAAGGTTGAGAATGATAGGCGTAGTTCAATTCCTAGAGTGCGTATTTGAGCTTTGGCCTTGTTTCATTTTTCAAGTAGCGGTTTGACATTGAGAATAAGCCTAAACGACGTGGATCTCATCGAATCATTGATTTTTGATTATTTAAAGGTGCTCGCTCCGTCGCATGCCGTGTTGTTATCAAATCCGACTTGTCGAACCAGAGTTTGTTATCTCCGTCTTCTAGATGGACTTTTTAAGTGAGCATATTTTGATGATTTCGAAACCAGGTATCGATATAGCAGAGTGAGAATGGGCTCGCATTACCATGATCATCAAAACACACCAGGAGTCTCGCTACTCGATTCCTGATGTAGAAGAGTCAAGAAGGACAAACGTTGGCTGTAATTTGATCCTTTTACCGCAAGCAGAGGTTGACAGACGTATTTGAGCCCTAGTAATCAGCAAAATAGGTGCTGTCTCTTGGCAAATGTGTGTTCGAATTGACACTTTCAAGCCACACTTGAAGTAATCAGGTGCCTTGAAACATTTAGCTTTGCTGAATGGTGACCAACCAGCTTGTTGGAACCAGAAGAAGTTCAGTCTTTGTACACTTTTTCACTCCAGCAAGAAATCTGGTCTCAACGGATATCTGGGGCATTCGCGTGAAAAAGGACATGGCGAATAACAGGAAAGCCTGCTCCTCACCAACAGTTTAAGTGAAACCCCCACCCCGATTATCTCTGTTTAGATCATCAGTCGTGTTAATGACGTCTTGAGCCTAGGTGTTGTATAGAAAGCCTTGGGTACTATCCTGCTCATCAAATTAACTGTATGGAAATAACTATCATGATATCAATACATGCTAGTATTTACTCCTGACTCAGTGGATGTAACTTATTCTCGGCCTCTAAACCTTATAGTCAAATTATTAGATGTGCAAAACTGATCTTTAACGTCTCTTTCTGCACGTAGATTCGCCCTTAGCTACTTAGCTTGATTGGAGTCGGCGCAAAATGCTATAGATCCATTTTTGTGGAATATTGTACATTGAGAAGACCTCCTAACAAAATGACTTCTCCGGGATTCGAGCTGTTCCATCTCACGATGGACGGGGTTAAAGCATGGGCTGAGATACAGAAACAACGACTCGCCGAGAGTGGTCTTCCTTCTCATGAACTAGAAATTGCAGCTTCACAAATCAGAGAGCTTATAAGGCGAGCTGTGGTCGAGGAAAAAGTGGCCGCTAACGATTGGGATAATCAGCATTTGCCTGCACTTGACGGTGGAGACCTAGAATTAGCATGTAACTTGGCACCGCATTATCCCTCATTATCTCAAATTCAGCCTCTTCCTTCCTTCTACCCAAATCCGTTTACGGGTTATTCCAAAGACATAGATTTGGACTACGCTACTATGGACCAGACTCCCTCTCCAGAAGTTGTGAGGTCTGTACCTACTTTGTGGAAGTGTTTGTTTCGCATAAAGGAAACTTCCAAATCTGAGAATAGCAAAACAATCTTGCAGAAAATGCTTCTTTTGGAGAGGGACATGTATTTTCAGAACATAACAGACAGCTTAGCTTTAACGACGTTTGAGTCGCATTCAGCCTTTTCTGTGCGATTTAAAGATCTGCTTCACTTTGCATATTGTCTAAACACTCTTCTGTTCAAGCTCTACCCCATGAACAAAGCCACGCCGGGTCAAAAAGTTGAAACTATGGCACAGTACCTAGGGTATCTGTGTATCACAGAGAATGTGGATAGATTCAACGAGTTTATGCTATTCGCCCAACAAGTCTCATGGCCAGAGGATTCGTGTTATGAAAAAGCCAAAAGGCTGTCACAGGCATATTTTTGCAATGATTTTCGACTGTTTTTGAAGCTTTATTCAAAGTGTATCAAATCAAATTCTCCCAGTGACCGGTTCCATGGAGCTTTGATTCAAAACTGGCTTCTTGATCGGGTTCGAGCAAAATTTACACTCCGTCTACTTAAAGCGAGTAAGTATATCCCAATACTCAAACTGCAAAAACTGCTATTGATGAAAGAATACCTGCAAACCATGGAATTCCTCAATCGTTGGCGCCTTTCACAGAACGTGCGCTATCTTATTGGTGAAAAGGTGACCGATAACTGCATTGTGATACAGGGATCAGCTGATCTTGAACAAATGATTGAAACCAAAGTCAATACGCTGAAGGAAAAGGATACCGAGTGGGGGGATCTCTCTATTCGTCCCTTATCCCTCACTACTTTAAATCTCAGCCTCCTTTAATGCGTACACCACTCATCCGCACACCACCTAGCACACACAAACAAACAAATGGCGTATGAGAGTGTAATTGATGCTATCAATGAAGCTTCAGAGACCAGCATTGCTATGACAGACAAAGCTGACGAGACTGCCAAGTCGGAGTCGTACCTTTATTTATCGGGAAACGACTCTGAGTCGCATCACAGTACCGAATCTAACGATCTATCCGTCATTGATCGCGATATCATATTGAATCATGTACGGAAGAGTCAGAAAGTCTCTTCACTTCCACGCTACAACTCTCCCATATCTCAGTCCACTCCCATGGTCAAAATGGAGGATCTCAGTGATGAGTCGGATGACGACACCCATGCTATCTTTGAAACGGAGAAACCTAGAAATTTGAGGGAAAAAATGATCCAGGAAGCATATACTCCTTTGCAGAAAAGATCCGTGTCTCCCAAAACCACCCCACCGACGTCTCAAGGAGGATCTTTTGTATCATCTCCCTCCCTTAAAGCCTCAGATGAGATGGCACAACTGAGGCAGCAAATTTCTAAACAAAAAAGTGAGCTTGATGAGTTACGGCAATTCAAGTCGAACCTCATTACCGTGGAAGGCTCTCATCTTCTTAACTCTAAGAAAGATCTAGAAATAGTTGAAAAAAGTCGCCTGGAATCAATTTATGGGGAACTTGATGCTCTGAAAAAGGAGCTGTCGGATTTCCAACAGAAAGAGTCCAAAGTGGCTAAAGAGATTTTGCCATTTATCCAGTCTTATAAATCCATCAAGTCTCTTCATGATAGACTTTTAAGTGATTATCTTGATAGAATCGGCGATGTGTCTCTCACAAAAAGACAATCTGATTTTCCCTCTTCTCAGAGGCACTTGTATACGCAACTGAACCTTTCAGAAGTTGATAAAGTTACTCTCGTTGAATCACAGAATCTGCTGAAGAATGTATTAGTACAGCTGGAAGTCCCACTTGACAAGCTACCCAACAGGCTGGCGGAAATCAGGAGCTGCTCATTTTTCTGCGAGCGTTTTGTCAAGAAGATCCACAAGTCGGTTTATGGTGAGCCGTGCATGCAGGATTTCGCAGAAGACCCAGAAAATTACAAGGCGTGTCTCACTTCGATGGCTTCTACTGTCGCTTCGATGGCGAGGTCTGCAAATGAGGTGGAATGATTTCGCGGCGAATTCTTAACTTGAGGTGGTATATTTATTTGGACTATGCATTTTGACATTAATTTTACGGCTGTTATCTACTTGTTTATGAAATCAGCTGCCTTGATTTTTTAGCCTAAAGGGGATGAAAGACTATTATTGGGACGGGCAATTCACTTACAGCGTCTCGACCTGAAGCACTGACTATTCCTTAAAACCGAAAATCTTTCTCGATTGCTCAGAAGATTAGTCTAGGGAAACAATTCCGGTGAGATTATACGTATGGAGATAATTGCAATTAGGAGCTCACATAACATTTTATACCCTCGTATCCTATCACTGGGTTAACGATGCTGGGTGGTTGGAAGGAAGTGGAGGTTTGAACTATATGCCCTGGATCTGGGTCAAAAGAAAGAAGCAAGTTTAAAGAGGGCATCACCTTCGACGAGATATTTGATTAAAGAATTGCTACGGAGAAGTCACTTTGAGCACAAAGACCATAAGAATAGCCATTTTGAGGGTTAAGCCTTTCCATCATACTTTGACTTACTTTGTGGGCTATACGGCTCCCTGTATATGGGATATTTACACTGTATTGTACATGAACGATATGCACGCTCATACGTTTGTTATATACTTAGCAGCAGAACTTTTTTCTCAAGCGGGTCCCCCATTATTCAACAAAGTGATAATATTGCTTTATCCCTTACTAATACGACAAGAGAGACTGAAGCTCCTGCGGACAACAAAACTCGTGAGTTTTCCGTCACCTGGAACGGTAATGAAAGATAGCGAGTGCGCGAACAGGGTCTATGAATGCGTTTGGTAGGATTTTGAGATATGAATCATGACAGCTGAATAGAGCGTCGTCTCAAAGGAAATAGTGTGGCCATGGATTTCGAGTGTGGACAATATTTGTCTATAAGACATGCTACTACGGTTCACTCGAATACAAGGGAATCTTTACAGAATTCAGTCATAGGAATGTCAGTATTTCTGTAGACCATATCGAGCACGAGGATGTCTAGCCTTGGAATGTGAGTGCGGTCACAGTTTCCTACTAAACAAATTCCGAGAGACATAGATAGTGTGCATCTCACACTACACCGCGCGAACAAAGGTAGTGCGCGGACAGGTTCTGCTGATAACTTTGAGAAAAGGTGAGGTGCAAGCAGATTCAAAATCGTACTTTTTAGAGGCTTTGAGGCAGTTTCAGCCATAGATGATTAGTATATACAGACTAGAATTTGCGGGCGGTGAAATTTTCTCTACTAAACGCGGTCCGAAACATATGAACAGTGTGCATCCACACACCACCATCCACACACCATCCGCGTTGGACCCTTAACAGTCCATGGGTGAAAGTCCAAAAATGTGAGGATTAGGTGGATGCATCTATAGTTGCAGGTTCCGCCTCAAAAATTTGGACTCACTGCGTTTGTAAAAACCAGTCGTTGTCAAAATAGGTTTTCAGTTCTAATCTATTCAATCGTATAAACTTTCCAGATCTACATTCTCGCCGATTGTTACGATATCATCGTATAACAAAGTTGTGAGAAACTCCGCCACTTTAGCCTGTCCGCTGATCTCCTTCTTCAAGCAGTCACCGGCAACCTTGAACTTGTTGCCCGGCTTGTTGGCGCCCAGCTGAGCCACCTGCTCGTCAATCATTTTGCATACGAGCTCAGGTGTGACGTGCTGGTTTGTATCCGCAGCCATGACGTTGTGCTTACACCATGAGTACAATTGAAGACGAGAAACTTCAGCCGTGGCAGCATCTTCCATGAGATAGTTGATGGGAACACATCCGGACCCTTGTAGCCACGCCTCCATGTATTGAAGTCCGATATCGATATTGACGGCAATACCGTTGGTAGTAATCTTGGCATCCTGAATATTTGTGTCTACGAGATCTTGTTCAGACACGCTAAATTCGTCTCCCTTCAGCACATGAATCTGGTTAGGAGTGGGCATATGCTTGTCAAATACGCCCTTTGCAATTGGCGCCAAAGCAGGATGTGCTACCCACGTACCGTCATGACCAGAAGTGGCTTCTCTAAGCTTATCGAGTTCCACGTTTTTCATGGCTGTAGCATTTCTCTCAGGATCGTCCTTGATCGGAATTGTAGCAGCCATGCCTCCCATAGCATGCACGCCACGTTGGTGACACACTTTGATCAGCTGCTTGACGTAGTTTCTCATGAATGGAACAGTCATAGTGACCTGCGATCTGTCGGGGAGGACATACTTTTCATGATTTTTAAGTCTTTTGATAGTGGAGAAAATATAGTCCCATCTTCCGCAGTTAAGCCCAGCAGAATGGTCCTTGATGGCAAACAAAACCTCGTGCAGCTGGTACGATATAGGAAGGGTTTCTATAAGGATGGTGGCTGCAATGGTTCCACGCGGAATCTCAAGGCAGTCTTGCGCAACGTTGAATACATCGTTCCACAGACGAGCCTCGGTCCAGTGTTCCATTTTAGGCAGATAGAAGTATGGGCCTACACCATTTTGCAACAGCTGGTGAGCATTGTGGAAAAAATACAAACCAAAGTCCATCAAAGACGCAGAGACTGGTTCACCGTCGATCAAGATGTGCTTGTCAACCATGTGCCACCCTCTTGGGCGCACAATGATGGTGGGAACATGTCTATTGTCGTACTGTACTTTGTATGACTTTCCAGTGGAAGCCAAAGTGAAGTCAATTTGTTTACGTACGGCGTCGTATAGGTTGACTTGTCCGTAAACCATATTGGCCCAAGTTGGGGAGCTAGAATCCTCAAAATCGGTCATATACGTCATAACAGGCGTATTCAAAGCATTCACAACCATCTTCCTTTCAGGAGGACCGGTAATCTCCACCCTCCTGTCAGTCAAACCAGGAGCTGGAGATTTACAACGCCAAGTGGGATCGTTTCTGATCCATTCGGTTTCCTTCAAGAAGTTCAGCGGCTCGCCCTTGTCTAATCTGTCTTGCACTTTTTCTCTGTTAGCCAAGAGCTCCTTGCGTGTCTCGTTGAACGTGCGGTGAAGCAGTGCTACAAATTTAAGAGCAGACTTGGTTAAAATGTGAGCGGGAGTAATGGGAGAGTCATATTTTGGAGTGTTGTCAATGGCTCCGAGAACCTGAACACCTTCAAGCGAGCCGTATCTTTTCATTGGAAATAGGGTGATCGCTCCCGTCTTATATACGGAAGAGAAAATGCATGGTGCATGGAGGTGGAAATCTCCGGGTCACTTTTGCTCGGGAAAAAGGGAGCATATGGTCAGGGTAATGATCGGGATGTAATGCAGTGACGGAATTGAGTATGCGAATTTTTTTTTGCAGCTGGTCAATTTGCAGGGGGCAATGTGGCCTCATGCGCTTCATCGGCGGACGTTTTTCGGCGAAATGCGCCATGCATTGCATGTTATCTATATATATATTGGCGTCTTGAAAATTAGAGTAAATTTGTAGGAATACAAGGGGATATGTCTGTGTATTTTAATATACGTGATCCTGATATAGACGATGTCATTTGGAGACAGCAGAGAATTAATCAGACCATGTTCGAGTGGTCACGTAATGTATCCTTAAATTCGTTATACAAGGGATTAAAATGCTCATCGTTACTATCTTTCTAAGTTTAAAAGCTCAGCTGATTCTGCTCAATCAATGGACTAAGGTAAGAATGTGTTTTCGGGGCGCGACCAAAGACACCTAAAATGCGACATTTTCTCCTTCATCTAAACCTTCTCGCCTAGCCAATATCCTGTACATTTGTTGAGCCTTTCTTGTGCGGCACATTTTTCACGAGGTGTTCGAACCTCTCTGTAGCGTCATTTTGACTAAACAACAAAAGCCTTACATATGAGTTTTGAGTGGTGCCGCTGCTGTCTAGGAGAATTCAGTATCTTCATGTCCCCTAAAAATAGTGACATTAGAAAGTTCCAACTAATTTTCCGTGACAGCCTAGGGAACCGTTGCTAATATAAATGTACTGTATTTGGCCTTCCTCTCACCTGTACATACTCAAGCTCTTTAAAATTTCCTGTTCAGATTTCTCAATGACTCCGGCAGTTTTCAAAATCATCGACGTATTCAGCAGGTTTTTCTGGAAATCGATCTGGTTCACATCGTCACTAAATTTAACAGTCTTGAGCCATTCCAACGCATCCTCTTTGGAGTAATCCAAATTAGTAGAGATATAATGAACAGCTTCCTCCTTATTCTCATCAAAATAAGATATTCCCTCCTGAACGCTTTGCTGAAACGATGCAAGCAGTCCACGGTCCAATTTGTTGGAAGACACAATTACCCAAGACGACCATGGAGTGTATATCTCTCCGATTGGCTTAATTTCCCCACTGTCGTAATATTTTTTCGAAGTGAAATATTCCCACATAAACGCATCTGATCCTGCCACTCCTTCTTTTAGATTCACCGAATCTCTGAGGTTCTTGAAATTTTGAAGAATAGGGAAAGCAGAGAAGAAAGGTTCCTTGAATTGCGACTGCAGTGCAAGAACAAAAGACATGATATAAGAACCAGAGCCGATTCTCGATACACCAATTCTCTTCCCATTGAGCTCAGCAGAACTAATCAACTCATCTCTATTTGCACCCGTTGATATCGACCAGCAGAGCGGGCTCTCTACATAAGTCCCGGAGATGGAATAGCAATCCCCATCTCCGTTACAAACGCCCCTCACGAAGGCCTCTGTTAATCCAACTGCAATGTCTATCTCACCGCTCTTGAGACATTGAATCAAATGACCTGATCCAGACGGAAATGGTACCAGCTCAACGTTCAGTGAGTGGCTTTTGAAGAATCCGTGCTTTTCAGCGAACAAAATCGGAGTCGAAAAGTGTTCGGGTATGTATCCAACCTTCATGATAACGTTGCGTAGATATATATATATATATGTTCACTTGGGATATCTGCTCGGAGGCCGTCACTTGGGCCAAAAGCGATACTCTACTGTTTGACCATCTCGGTAGACCTGAAAAAAAATCTTCTTTGAAACCGAATTCTCAAACCATTGAAAGAAAAAAAAAAAAATATCAAAGATGATACTAATTAATGACACAAAATCTCTTCATGATATTAGAAATACGTGTATTTTGAACATAATGTCTCCGGTTTCCATAGACTAATAACGGATTTTCTCCATGCATATATGCCTACAAGAGGAGGATCTTTTCTTTCACTGTCACGGGAAATGGTTTTTCTCACATAGACCCAACTTTTGATGCGACTTATTCTTCTCTCTTTTGAGACACCCCTCATTGTACGACGAGTTATTCTTCTCTCACGAACATTAGTGACACCCATGATGGCTTGAAAGATTTTTACGGGCACTCTCGATGGTATACTCGTGCTATCAATTATACAGGCTAGCGAAATCTCTGTCACTACAACTTTATCGAGACCAGTTGGCGTTAAACATACGAATATACGATAACAATGCAACAACACTCAAGGTATCACACTACGCCTTCGAAGAAAGCAAACACGATGAGTCTATGATTTGGGCGACCTACATGATAGAAATAAAGTTGGATAGGAAACTGAAGATTCTCCATTGAATGACACCATGGTTCAGATAATACGTACGACTACTCACCGGCCTCATAAGCTTGAGGTTATGTTTCGAAAATTTAGGTCCCAACAAAACCCCCTCTCCTAGACTCGAATTCCTAAACAATCCAACATGTCGATTCAGCTACGAGACGGGTTCGTAGGTGAGCCTATAGAACGAGTTATGGAAGACCTTCTGGTCCGATTCGTGGTCAACTGTCCTGACGAAGATTTATCGTCAGTTGAAAGAGTATATTTCCAAGTGGAGGAAGCACACTGGTTTTACCTTGATTTTGTCAGAAATATCAACCCTATTTTGCCCTCTATGAAGATGAAGACTTTTAGTGACCTGATGTTTGCCACGTGTCCCGATTTCTGGAAATGGGGAGGGTCTCCTTCTGATGCTCTGGCTAAATTTACAAAGTATAAATCCACCATTCCTGTGAGAGGAGTGGCTATACTGAATAAAGATCTCACCAAGATTCTTCTGGTACAGGGTACAGAGTCCAAATCATGGGGCTTCCCTCGGGGGAAAATTTCTAAAGACGAGACTGATGTCGAGTGTGCTGTAAGGGAAGTCAGAGAAGAGATTGGATTTGACTGTTCTGAATACATGGACGAAACCGCTTTTGTAGAAAGAACCATAAAGGGCAAATCGCACAAGATATTCTTGATATTTGGCATAGATGAGAGTACCGTTTTCCAGCCAATGGTGAGAAACGAGATTGCTAAAATTGAATGGATTCAAGTCTCGCAAATAGAAAAAAGCTCAAACAAATTTTTTCTAGTTGGAGCTATGATCAAGCCGATCAAGCAGTTTATCAGCAAGGTCAAGGGTACTCAGAATGATGAAGAACTGCGGAAACAAGCTACTGTGCTGTTGAAATTGATGCTTGGGGTTGGTGCCAAACCTAAGGAGACTATCGATCCAGGACGGGAGCTGCTTAATGTTCTTCAAAAAGTTTCCAAAGAGCGCACTGACGGGATTTCTGAGGATCTGAAGCAACAGACTGTACCCGTTCCCCCTCAATTCATGGTTCCTTACCACTTTATGCCAATGCCATACTATGGGCAGCCTCCTTGGCAAATGCCTTATGGACACCCAGGGTATGCCCAAAATGCTTATGCTCCGGTCATGGCACCCAACCCCCGAAATTTTGAAAAGCCGACTTTTGACAACATTTTGAAATCCAGATCCAAAGAAGCAGATAGCTCACAGTTGTTGGGAATTCTTAAAAATCCAGCCACTGCTTTGGATCAACCAAAAAACGATATTTTGGATATGTTGAAAAGGCCCAACTCGACATTGTCAGAGAGTGAGTCGCACGATTTCAGTTTAGATACTGAAAGGGGATCGACCTCGGGTCAGACTATTTCTGAAATTCTGAGGAAACCGACATCTGTCGTTGAATCTGGTAATTCTACACCTGAGAGGAGTCTATTGGATATGTTGAAAAGACCGAGTGTCTTGCCTGAGAAGAGTGAACCACAAGTTGGCATTTTGAAAAAAGCAACCAAAGATAAGAGGCCAAAGGAGGCCACACCGGAAATGGATTTATTGAATGTCATAAAAAAGAATGTTGGTTCAAGCAATAAGGCGCCAGAGACTTCTGGCCCGGAGAATGACTTGTTAAACATTTTGAGAAGAAAAATCGTTTCACCTGTTGAAAAGCAGACCAACGCAGAAGATGAATTTTTCAAACGTAGACAAAGGACTGCCTCACCTCACTCAAAAGAGATGCATTTCGGAAATAACTCCAATTCATCCCTGGGAACACCGGAGCCAAACCCTTTGCTGGATATGCTGAAAAAGCCAATTCGATCTTCCGGGGACGCGCACAAGAAGCCCAACAACAAAGTATTGGAAATGTTTTTGAATAACATGAGCGACGACCCCAAACCGGAAAAGAAAAAAATGACAATTTTAAAGAGACCAAAACAAGTTGAGCCTTCGAATACTCCAAAAGACAATGTAGCAATAGACACCAACGCTGACAAGCTTTCGAATGACCCAGCGAGATATTATTCATCAAGAGAAAATTCCTCGAGAGACTTGACCGACAGTCAACTCCTTGAAGACACTCCGGCCGTTCAAGACGTTGAGATCCACCATGAAAGTCAAGGAAATCAACCACAGGACAATTTATCAAACATAAACACCACCGATGCGAACGACAAAATTTCAGAGGAAACTACAGATTTGCAATTTCAAGACTTTGAAGACTTACATCAGGATGAGGAGGAAGGGTACCACTATCAGGACCATTTGGACGAATTGTCCGAGACGTCCGAAGAGCATTCCCAGAACAAATTGTCCGAGACGTCCGAAGAGCATCCCCAGAACGAATTACTGAATATCATTCGGAAGCCGCAAATTGAGAAAAAGATGATTCTCAAGAAAGAGAATGGTCAACAATCTCCCTCGAATGAACTACTTGGGATGCTTAAAAATTCGAATGTAATTTAATAAATGTCACTCCCATTGTCGGGCCCACGGAGGGTTTTGTAGTGGTGGCTGTCCTGGGGGCAGTTGTGGCGTGTGCGGGGGAACCTGAAAGTTCGGAGGTACCTGAACTGGAGAAGCCTGAATTTGAGGAGCCTGAATTTGAGGAACTGGAACCTGAGGAACCTGAAATTCCGCAGGCAGTGGAAGCTGAGAAATCTTTGAAGCCTTCACTTTCGCAGTGCGGCCCCTTCCCCTTATCCCTCTGTTTGAATTCTTGTATAGTTGTGTGAAGTATTGCAGCAAAAGTTTTTCCTGCGTTGGCAAGCGGTTTATGGCCGACGCAATATCTTCTTCGCCCGAGCTCAAATCTGCCAGTTTATTAGTCAAACTGTTTAGCGTAGCCTTATGAAACCGATTTTGATGCGATTTTAGATTACCCAACTGTGTGAACCCTTTAAAACAGCCATCTAGCTTACACTCAAAGGGCTTCAAATTTTCGTGCGTCAGCTTGTGAGCTTGCAAGTTGCCCTTCCTGGAGAATCTTTTATTACATATCTCGCAGCCAAATGGCTTTTCGCCCGTGTGTAACCGTGAGTGGGTTCGCAAGTTTCCTCCCTGTGTAAAACGCTTCCCGCAAAAGGAGCACTCATACGGTTTGAGGCCAATGTGACTTCTCACGTGAACCTCGAGATGAGTCAACTGCGTGAACGCTTTGGAACAGTATTGACACTGATAGTTTTTCATAGCTTGTGAATGTGGCCGTTCGATACCACCTACAAGCTCCAACGCTGATGGAACTACCGAGTGTGAATCTGATTCTTCTAAAACAGTGCCGTCTACGGTTCTTGGAATAGCTTTAGAGACACCTTTGTTTCTTGCTTGAATGACTAGCATCAGCTGGTCGACTTTTGTAGCTCCGACCAATGCTCTGCCGTCGTCTGTATGAGGACCCACTTCTCGCACGGGGATCAGTTTTCTTTGGTCGTCAACCGTCTGGGGATTAACAGCAGGAGAAGAGGGACTTCCGGGTTCTTTCACTGAAGACTCTCTGTCGCGTTTTTGCGGTAAAAAGACATAGTTAAAATCGAGCCCTTTGGCGCCAGTGGATGTATTTCTACGAATTGCAGGAAGAACGCTGTCTTTCGACAGAGAAGGCCGGGGAGCCGGCAGCCCATCCTGCTGGAAAAACTCACTACTTTGACGTGGCCGAAGCATACTGTTTCGGTGGATATAAGACCAAAAAGGATCAGCTTCGCTTGGTCTTCTTATTTCGCCCTGTGGGTCAACTATTGAATAACCTCGCGGGAACTCTCCCAAATCAGCATTTCCTGAAGCGTCAAAGGATAATCTCGGTAAAAATGCTGATAGTGATGGATTGCGTGAGTGGAGAAATAAGTGCGGAAACTCAAATTCGTCCAGCGAATTTGGTTGCGAAGGTTTTCTTACAGGATCTGGAACCTCATCAGTGGGTCGCTCAATGGGAGGGCCTTCAAATTTCGCCCCAGCAGGCGCCATTTTATCATTTGATGGTTTTTTAGTCGTGTTAAGCAATATGGAAATGGTGTACGGGCGGCGTGACCTGCATTGACATCACCTAAGAGTGATGAGCCGTTTTGAAAAGCTAAAGAGTAATAAGCCTCTAGGTTAGCTTTTCAAGACGAGTAGAATCTGGCCTATCTACATGAGGATCTTCAGCCTTATCTCAGGAGGGTGAATGTTTAATTATGTTACTAAGCAGACAGTACTCGTAATCCATCGAAGAACTCACTACAGTATGATGCAAAAGATAGCCGGTACTTGACAGGCGGCTCCACCATATCCCAACTCCCCTTTTTTTAAACCCTCGCCACCCAGCACCTGAAGAGAGCACCGATATTGAATCATCCCCACACCACGTAATTTTTCATCATGTCCACTATAGAAGAAGAACCAGTAGATGTTCCGATGGAGGATGAACACGACGATGTCGACACGGACAAGATAAAGCTGCTCCCCGGATCGTCTGAAGATGGAACTGCTGCCTCGTTCCAGATACTTGACGAGGATCACACTCTTGGGAATTCTCTACGATACATCATAATGAAAAACCCAGAGGTTGAGTTTTGCGGATACTCTATTCCACATCCTTCCGAGACAAAGTTGCACATCAGAATTCAGACTTATGGAGGATGTACCGCAGTTGAGGCGCTTCACAAGGGCCTGGATGATCTTGTAGATCTATGTGCACACGTGGAGGATTCGTTCAGCAAGGAAATATCGAGCGGGAAATTTGCCACCGAAGAGCCATGATAGTAAGATACAGTCGAGCAAATAGGACGATGTGCATTGAAGTTGTTGAGTTTTGTAGTTGATGCGAATACACTAACTTATGGTAATAGTTGCCAATATAAGGGGCAAAACTGTTTTGCTCCGACTGCTGCAATTGTCAGGTTTGTAAATACCAGGGATCAAAGAGCAGAATCGTTGGGATATATTTTTTTCATCTCGGCCGAAATACACAGCCTCAGTCATTCGACGCAGTTGCAGTTCCTTTGATACTCATTCGAGGTAGAATGTAACATACGCTATCTGGTAGAACAAGACGTTAGATCACTTTCTCGACTTATGCACACTCATGCAGCATCAATAAGATGTTAGGGTCGCGATGCGATGAGACGAAAAAAAAAATAAAAAAAAAGAAAAAAATGGGTTACCCGGCCATCTTCTTATATAAAGTCTGGTCCCCCCCCTAACTTTTTCCTATCCAGACTAAACAACTCTTAGAAATGTCATACGGAGGATACAGCGATAAGTACAATGGCGGCGGCTACGGCGGAGACCGTTCTGGCGGATACTCTGGAGGAAGAGGCGGCGGAAGAGGTGGTTCTCGCGGTGGCCGTGGCGGTAGTCGTGGAGGCTATGATAGCTACTCTGGCGGAGGCGGCTACGGTGGCGGAAGTTATGGTGGTGGTGGAGGCTTTGGTGACAAAATGTCCAACTTGGGAGATAACCTTCCTCAACAGAGTTGGGATCTTGACGCCATGCCAAAATTCGAAAAGAATTTTTACAGTGAACACCCCACCGTAACAGCTCGTTCAGAAGACGAAATTACCAAGTTCCGTAATGAAAGTGACATGAACTGTACCGGTACCTCTATTCCTCGTCCTATTACCACTTTTGACGAGGCTGGTTTCCCTGACTACGTTCTAGACGAAGTCAAGGCTGAGGGATTTGCCAACCCAACTTCTATTCAGTGTCAAGGTTGGCCCATGGCTCTTTCTGGTAGAGATATGGTTGGTATTGCTGCCACTGGTTCCGGTAAGACTCTTTCTTACTGTCTTCCAGGAATTGTTCACATCAATGCACAACCATTATTGCAACCTGGGGACGGTCCTATCGTGCTTGTCTTGGCCCCCACCAGAGAACTTGCTGTTCAAATTCAAAAAGAGTGCTCGAAATTCGGCCACTCTTCTAGGATCAGAAACACTTGTGTTTACGGTGGTGTTCCAAAAGGACAGCAGGTAAGAGATCTTTCTCGTGGTGTGGAGATCTGTATTGCCACCCCTGGTAGACTGATTGACATGCTTGAAAGTGGCAAAACCAATCTTCGCAGAGTCACCTACCTTGTGCTCGATGAAGCCGACAGAATGTTGGACATGGGGTTCGAGCCGCAAATTCGTAAAATCGTAGACCAAATCAGACCAGACAGACAGACCCTTATGTGGTCTGCTACCTGGCCAAAATCCGTGCAAGCCCTTGCTAGAGACTACTTGCACGATTATATTCAAGTGACTGTTGGTTCTTTGGAACTTTCAGCCTCTCACAACATTACACAGGTTGTTGAGGTCATTTCCGAGTACGAGAAGCGTGATCGTCTCATCAAGCATCTTGAGGTTGCCCTCGAAGACAAGCAAAGCAAAGTGCTTATCTTTGCGTCCACCAAGAGAACTTGTGATGACATCACCTCGTACCTCAGAAGCGATGGATGGCCAGCTCTTGCCATCCATGGTGACAAACAACAACAAGAGCGTGATTGGGTTCTTAATGAATTCAGGGAGGGAAGATCTCCCATCATGGTGGCTACTGATGTGGCTGCTCGTGGTATTGGTAAGTTTTTACACTTTTTTTCTAACTGCAGGATACAATGTCATTTCAAAAGAATAACGCACTCAGAGCAAATAGAAACGTTTGATCACGTATATAGTATCAATGATGGCTGGTCCATCATCCAATATAAACGATCTAACTTTTCTATGATTTTGCTCCATTTACAGTTTGTTTTTTCCTCTCTTACATTGCGTTACTTTTTTGATGTAGATAATCCTGTAAAGTTTTCTTGTTACTAACCTTTTAGATGTCAAAGGAATTAATTACGTGATGAACTACGATATGCCAGGCAATATCGAGGATTACGTCCACAGAATTGGTAGAACTGGTCGTGCCGGTGCTAAGGGTACCGCCATTTCGTTCTTTACCGAGGCTAATGCCAAGCAGGCTAACGATTTGATCACTATCATGACTGAGGCTAAGCAGAACATTCCTGCCGAACTTCAGGCGTATAGCCGCAGCCGCGGTGGGTACGGTGGTGGATACGGCGGTAGAGGCCGTGGAAGAGGTAGAGGTGGCTTTGGAGGAAGAGGAAGAGGCGGTGGAGGAGGAAGAGGCTCCAGTTACACCGGTACTAACAATGCTCCTCTCGGAAGAAGCAGGTGGTAGTGAAGTTATCTTTAATTGTTGGTTTAAATTTTATACAGTATTGTTTGATAGATCGATGTGTATCATTAATCGTTGGATCAAATAGACTCCATAAAAGTCTCTTATTATGGTACTATGTCACTAGAAACATGGGGAGGTTTGTCACAATCTTGGGATGGATCTTGTTCCTGAGTATCGTGCAGTATTGTGCTTGGCGGCAGATTTACCTAACCCGCGGCCTGCTTTATTGAAGCTCGAGGTGAAATGTTCAACTACTAACCTTCCAATCCCTCGACAGATATATGCCCAACTTTATCTGCGACAAAAGGTAAAGACTTTGTCTACTGCCTTTTCCAACAAGAGGAATCTGCTACCATAATTATCAAGCCTGAAACAGGTGAATAATGAGCTGCTTGAGATGACTAAGTGTTGTGGCATGATGTTGATGCGTTTTGAAGAGCTTTTGAAGACAAATTTAAGCTTGTGTGTAATAGTTTTAGACAATTTAAAGAAAGGAATGTTCACTTCGTATGATGAGTGGTGACGTGACCTCTCAAGAAACTCCACACATATGATCAGGCGTACATTACGCCAGGGACCCTGCAAAGAGTTATTCATCAAAAAATGACAGATTCAGGGACTCACATTCGACATAGATACTCCCGAAAAGGATTGTTGTGTTACTCGAGACTACATATATTCAGGTTGGACTGACAAAAGAGATATGATCAGTCATCGCTTGGAGAGATTTTTGAGAGAAGCCGACTGTTATTATTGAACTAAAACGAGAAGGCAACGGACAGCATGCAAGATTGCAGGAAACCAAGAAGCAGTTTTCTGGCTGATATTGTACAGATATGTGAACATCGAATTTTGATCGGTTGAAACGTACCTATTAAGAAGTACATGGTATAGGTTTTTTAGCTGATAATACAATGGAACTTTTATGTGAAAAAAAAAAGAAGAAAAGAAAGGGAAAAGAGTTCTGTTCTTTTCTATCTCCTAAAGAAGCATTGCCATCTCCCTAGAAAAATCAGTTCCACCACAAGGATCCGTTTTTCTTTGAAGCTGTCAACTCGACTTCAGATGTTTTTCTATTGTAGTATTTTCTTGTGCCGTTTTGTCATCTTTTCTGCCTTTGCTAATTTTAAAATCTTCTCACGGCCATCAGGTAAGACCAACCTCAACAATCTGGAATATCGAGCACAATACATATAATCAGATAATCACACGACACTTTAATTGTCAGGATTATTGTCAGGATTATTGTCAGGAATATTGTCAGGATTACAGTGAGTAATTGAAATTACTATTAACTATACACAACGCTTACATAGTAAAACCATACGTGCTCCGTGTCAATAGCAGTAGGAAGGGAGTTGCGTAGACGCGTTTTCCTATTTTCTAGAGTCAGGCTGAGCACCCACTGACCCTAAGGTATAAGTCCAAATAAGAAGTGCTCCGCTGCATTGCAGATGTTATGGGAGAAAAAATAGGGTTCCTCAAATGGGCCGCCTCAATAGGGGATTGCATAAAGTCAAGTCTCCCAGGGCTTAGTTCGCCAAGAGCGAACTTGCTCCTACGATAGCTTGATTGATTGCTGCGTCCGATGACGAGCCCCTAATTATAGTTTGACTAAGGTTTATGCTTGCTGCATCAATCCTTATCAAATACAATTGGTTTAACGTGCATTATCAGGAATGATGTGACGGTGATCTATGCAAGATAGACTCTGTTGAGGTCTAGACTTCAGCATTTGCTGGGTAAACGAGGAAATGGCAGCTGTCAGACATAGTAAATATAAAAGAAGAGGTTTCCGTGCTTTATTGACAGAGAGAAAAGGTAATTCGGAATACGTGCAAACAATTGCTGTTAATAAAGATTTACACCCGCTTCCACATTTACTTTTTCTGACAAACTCCTTACAAATGCTGATGAACAGATTGAGGGTCAAAAAGAGCAAGACAACTGAAAAAAGTGGGAATGGACAGCCAGCGCTATGGCATATTCCTGATGTGTTTGATCTACAATTTCACTCTAAAGCTCCCAGCAGTTTGTCACAAGGTGGATCATCAATAAACTTGATTTTATGCCATCCACCTCCTTTGGGAGATGTATCACACTTTTTATTGAAGACTAATGATGCTCATGAACATGTTTCAAACTCAATTGGAGTTTTTGGAATCAAGCAATAGCCTCTTTAGTATTATAAGGCATCGCTCCTGTATGCTCTTTCCAGATAATGCCTCTCAACTCTCGGCTATGACATCTTTAACAATCAACTAGATGCCACACTACTAATGAGGAGTATTGGAGACTTCTAATACATCCATGAAAATAAAGGCGAAAACAAAAAAGACAGGGAAAAAGAGTTTGAAACAAAACTCAGCTATTGAAAAAAGAGAGAGTATTCTACATTGCAAATCCGATAGTGGCCCACCTCAGGAGTTCGCAAGACCTCTCAAAGCTCCACAGCACCAGCATTAATATCTGGCCCAGATCTTTTTGATTCCAGAAGACAACCTCCAGAGCGCTCGCGATCACTAAAGATGCTCCCAGTCACATACTTGACCTGAGCTCAGATTTTATTCCTTTTGAAGGCTATTTTAACATTCCAGAAAATCTCAGCCAAGAGTTTCCTTTGTAATCCTTAAAACTTGTCGTCAGTAAGAGAGCACAATGGGGAGTTGCGGTTCTCTTGATCCAAATAAGCGGCAAATGAGATGAATTGGGGACTTCAGCCTCACATCCAAATTGATCTTGAGTACTTTAATGGGGAGTTAAAGCACATCACTTTTGGGAAGAAAGTGGCAGCATTTATGAGACCTTGGGGAGGTCACAATCATTGATCCAAAGTGGCGAGGTTTAAAGATGGGAAACAGCATAATGTTCATGCTTTTTGGTAATATCGGTGTATGGCTTTGTTTGGAGTTAAATTGCTTGCACGAAACTCAATGAAGAGGAGATTGGCTGGGTCGAATATGATTCATATGAATGAGAAGCGTGAAGCTTAAGCCCATATTTAGTAGGGATGTTGAACACAATTTTATATCCATAATACATAATTGGAAATGCCCAAAAAGAGAACACACACAGAATCCAGTATTAATGCTTTCTAACTATTCTAGTATAAGATCCTTACGGATAATATGTTTACGCTTCGAGTATCAATCAGCCGCTTGAACACAGAACGTTCTACGCTCACTCCTCAGCAAGGCATGGGGCGTCAGAATATTGGATCTAATGAATGTCCACCTTCTCCAATACACACATCTCTAAGAGAGCGCTTTGTTATGTAAGTGGCCTCCAGATCCCCCGCAGATAAACCCATCAAGCAATCAAATCATCTTCACCATAACAATATCTCCACTTCTCACCAATCCTCACCCCAATTGTCGTTCTCTTCTAGTTTTGGCGACAGATCCTCGAATCCCCAGCCATCATCCACCCAGTCTGAGGTCTCGATCGCTTGTTTTGATAACAGAGGCTGCTCTCTCGATATTTCAGGCTCGCGCACTTCAGGTACCTGGCGAGATTCCTCCTCCACCTTCATCTCACCAGCCATTCTATCACTCAAGTTGGACAATGCAGACCAGCCAAAAGAAACCCCCAGCATAGTCTTGTTCAGCTCCTTTTGCTGATGCATCTCACTTTGCTGAACCGACTCATCGTCTTCCGGAAGAGACTCGGAAGCGATTCTTATCTTTGCCATATAACTCTGGAATACCTTGTCTGCTTCGTGCCGTACTTTAGACGACCGGTCTAATAGACAAGGAGCAATAGCAGAAAGAACACGCGAGCAACAAACTTCTGGTTCAAACAAGTCAATAGACGTGCCAAATGCCATGACAGCGCTGAGCCGAGAAGGTATGAAAGGATCCTTCATGGATTTAGTAAACGCCGTCACCAATACACCGCACCTAGAAGACTTATTTAGGTGAGGTGCAATTTTACCGAGACATATAATTGTGTTGGTCCGTATCTCTGCAACAGGGTCATTCTGCGTCTTGGCCAGAAATCTCAGCAGCTCATTGTTCAGTTGGCGATCGCTCAGTTTGGGCGCAAGAACAAGAAGCGACTTGATGGTCTCCTCTTTGATGGTGGTATTTGTATCGGTGAATCCGGTCGCTATAAGAGGAAAGATCTTGTCCGATACTTCACTGCCGGATAAATAATCTATGTAAGAGGGAAGAGCACTTAAAAGTGCCATACGTGCTGATCTATCAGGGAAAGTGTAAGCTTTAAAAATCACCGGCTTTACCAAATTTTCGAAAACACTTTTAGTCACCATCCCACCAAATTTTAAAATGCTGTACAAAATGATGGAATTCTCCTCTGAAGAACAATGGAAGAGCCTGATAAGCTCGGGAAGAATCTTGTTTTTGATGAACCCATCAGGACACTCCTCTTCGATGCCTTCCAAAGAATTGAAAAACGCCACTTTTTCCGCGTCCGTCTTCAAGTTGATCTCTGAAATCTCGTTATAGCATTTGATAAGGCGGGTTTGGAAAAAAGTTTGATTACCCTTTTCAAGAAACTGTTGGACAGATGGCCTTATGGTTACAGACTTTGACACCATCTTCTGTAGATATGGAAGCATATTTTTTGGCGCATCATTTTGGAAAATTTGACCTAACGTGGACCCCAGTTTAAAAGAATCGTATTTGATGCCACCTTTCTCCATTGGAAATAAGGGCGAGCTGCTGAACGGTGGTTCTGATCCTATAGCATGAAGCATCTCAAAACCACCAAGTCTCCATTCGCAGCTTTCGTTAACAAAGATAGAAGACAAGTTAATATTAGCATGAACAGATTTTCCCTCCACATTTATATATTTTACAGCTGTGGTTAATATATAGGAGCCCAAAAGTTTTGTCTCAACCGACAAATCTTCCAATTTTAAAGGGCTTACCCTTTCGGAAACGATGTATATATGCGAGTCAGTTTCGAAAGTGTCAAAGATTTGTAAAACACCCGGAAGCTTGAGAGACTTGATTTTTTTCGCAGAATGTTGTGCTAGGGGAAGGAATGGACCATTAACTGGCGAAGCCTTATCGAACTCGAACACCGTGCATGGAGTGTAGTCTTCTTTTTTCGTTCCCAGGTATACATTCCATATAGAGGGCGCCTGAGGATCGCTCGAGAGACCGTTCTGGAGTTTGTCTCCGATATGATAGGGAATCCCTCCTGCGGTGAAAGAACTAAAGGTTCTGCTGAGGAAGTTCATGTGGGGTGTAGGGATGGGCAGGTGATGGAAACCTCCTTTCTGTTCCTAGATAGATGATAAATTCAAACAAATGCTTTGATTGATTTTGGGTCATATTTGAAATACAAATAAATCCTTGGAAAGCTCATGTGCTGGGCTTCGAGTCTGACACACTTGTAAGAGATGCATATATATATCAAGTGAGTCTAGCTCCGCCTTCAGCCGGAGGCTACTCTCGATAATGAGTCAGTACTTCTTCACTGGTTATTTCAAAGCTTTTGGGGCAGGTGAGATCGTGCATGACACTAATCATTGATCCAGATACATAACCATCTCACCGCGCTTTCATCTCACACCTCCGCTTCGCTCCAGTGTTCGTTAAAATTCGGAAAAAGAAATATATATTACATCTAAAACCCATCAAGCCCATTAAACCCGACAAAGCCAGACATGAGGAAAAACTTGTAGTACGGCTTTTTGCTGATTAAATTTGCCCAATTCCAGGCGCTTGTGAGTCGCCCGTCGATACAAGACCCAGCGTCGTAAAAGTTATCAGCACCGGACCCATCAAAGGCATGTCGGAAAAAGTCTGCCAGAATAGCCTTCTGCAGCTCTTCTTGGGAGCCAAACTGATTATCTATATGCTCCCTCACGAATGGATCTTTAACAAGGTTGTCAATCTCGGCAAGACAACGATCTACCGGAATCAAAATACGGGGCACCTGGAAATACTTGTCGAGGAAAAATAAAGCATTAGGCACCGTATGGTCCCCTAGATGAACAGCACTGGATCCCACCCACCCTTGGCAGTTTCTCTGACATTCCGAGAGAACCTTGTGCATGGCCCGTAAAAGCGAGGGACACTTTTTCACACGGTTCAGACCCTGTCCAGTAGCTGTAAGTTGGTATCTCTGTGAGTTCATCAGATCGTCGTCCGCCAAAGACCATAGCCTGATGTTCTCACGCATGATCAAAGACCACAGCTCCAACGACTGCATCACATAAGAATACTGCTTCCCATGTGTATGAGAAAGTCGAGCCCCGCCACGACCATACCTTATACCAAGAGAATATTTAGGGTCCGACTCCAAATCTTGGAAAGGCTGTAGCCTCTTGAGCATTCTCAGAACGGGTTTGCGGTTGGCGTTGGTGTAAGCGTGGAAATCTCCTATAGAGTACAGCACTTGTCTGATAGTTTCTTTATCCAGCTTACGAGAGCTGTACTTGCTGGTGATAGCTTCAACGGCACGCTCCTTTTGTTTGATCTGACGTTGGATAAGTGGCCTGGGTCCAGAAGCAGCAACCTCGGAGACGGCATCCAGAATTAATGGTTCCTGGAACATTTTCAGTGATTCAGGGTCGCGCTCACTGAGAAAACTGTTTACAGTGACTATGGGCTTATACAGGTCAAACTCCATATGTTCTCTAATTTCGTCAAGGCGAGAGTCCATCACCATATAGCACAATTTGCCGAAACTGTCGCGCATTTTTTCGGGGTTCATAACTTTGTATCTTCTTCCGATTTCGAATACGGTCTGGTACCACTCTGCGTTGTCTGAAAACTCACGATCCTGTACCAACTTTTGACCCTTTTTCAGATCAGACGCAACCACAAGCCCCGCTAGAATAGAGCATATTTCCTTGAGCTGTTGAACGATTCTTTTCGCTTTCGAAGAGTACGACAGTATATCCACCTTGTCAGTGTACTCGCTTACACTCAAGGCAGCCTCTAACAGATGCAGCAGTCTTCTTTCATCGTACGAAAGCCTCACAGGTATGAAGTCTATGTTTCTCTGCAGAATGGAGAGCAACTGGGGTTCAATGGATTTCGGTCCCATCTCATCGCTCATTTCGGAATCTTCGTCTCGCTCGGAAGCAGAGGGGGTCTCCTGTTCTTGCTCCTTGGTAGAAGCAACTGCCTCCCGCTTATGCGACTTTCTCTTGCCGTTTTTGTGGATCATCTCAAAGCATACCTGGCAAAACGTTTCATCGCACGTTATGCAAAACTGTTCTGTGGGCATATCTTTGCATTCCACACAGAACGCAGGATCAGCAGTGTCCTCTATAGCAGGACCCGGCGTTTGCTCGAGCTGTTCGAGAACATTTGTCTTACCGTCTAGGATGTCTGATAAAGTCATGTGAAAAAAAATCACCGGGTTCGAGTCGAGGAGGTGGTGACATTTCTTTTTCGCAAAACATCTTCTTCTTGTCACCTCTTCTTTTACCGCGCCACAGCTCTGATTGCGGTATGTAGCTCAATGTAGTATGTTGTTTAAGGTCCCATTTTGAGTGTAGGTTCTGGCAATAATTTCAAGGGGATGCTTTACGACCCTTGGGAACAGTTTTTTAGGTGACAAATGAACGTCTTGTGGTAGCCATACCGCTCAGTGAACGTAGCTATTGTTAGGGAGGAAAGTAACAAGAGCTGGCTTTTCGCACGATAATAACCAGGTAAAACCAAGTTTGCAACAGAAGTTTCTTCTTACCCTTCAAGCTGTATTTCTCTCTTTCAACACAACAGAGTATGGATGGAGCCAAATGATACATATTCTGTCTATCCTTCTTACTCCAGGCAACCAACCCAAGGGGGCCACTTCTTTTACGTTTAGACAACTAGATCCTAGCTGCATCTAACATGTCTAAGCTCGTATTTCTAGCCATACCTAATGATCAAAAAAAGAATACAGCTCTTATCAGTCACACCCATGCACCCTCGTACCGAGGCGTATCTGTCTATTAATCAATTATAACCTACTTGTAATAATACACACCTCCAGCGATAACCAAAGCGACAACGGCCAAAAGAGGAAGAAGAGTGGATGAATCTCCGGATGCGGTTGCTTGTGGGGCTCTCTTAGGAGCTCCTCCTTCTAGACTTCCAATGAGGAGCCCACTGAGAATCTCTCTAGCATCTTCGGAGTGTCCGATATCTTCAAATGGCTCAGTCGCGTCAGCTCCTGCAACATCCATAATCACTTCTTCGCCACCTGGGTGTTCATCCAGGTAAGAAGAACAGTCGTAGACTTTGCCGTCGTAAATGATCCATAGATCATCTCTTGTGTTGTGTTTCTCAACTTCCTCAAACGTGAAAACCTTGGACATATTATTAGTGGTGGTGTGTATTGTTTTTTATCAACCAAAAAATGGCAGTCGCGTGTCAATAACCCGCGGCCAATGGGTAGGGCCGCGTATGTAAACCGTTTTTGGATAAGTAATGCGCTTTTCAGTCAAAGTTTTAAAGATATAGGAATGGCATCCCTTGTGAAAACCGCTGTTAAAGATGACTTTTTTTCTATGAATTGACGATTCATAACTTGTTGGACAGTAATATCAGGATACAATGGAGGGTAGAAGGGCTAAGCACAGTTATGTGCCGAGGATAACCAGTCAGTTACTCTGGAGGTTTCTGTACTTTTTTTCGGATGCCATTATGGGTGCTCTGCTCTTTGTATCGTTGCAGAATCCTATTGTCATACGCAAGTTATTGTAGGGTAAGACTCTCAAGTTCAGTTGTACCATTGAAGGACAGGAGATACCGGGGAAAACTTTGAATGCTCAAGGCCTTTTTCAAGTCAATTGATCACCAGGAAACAGAAGGCAGTTGTCTCAAATGGTTGAGCAAGAGAAGATTAAAGCCACCGACTTGCACCCTTTTGGAACTGGTGGTCATAGTGAGTGGCTTAAACAAAGGAGCATCTCAGGGTTTGCATACCGAGATGTCTCAACACCAGGATGTGCAATGGGGCTCATCTCAAGCTGCCAAGTGTATTCAGTCATCTTGAACACCTGTACTTCTATTGAGAGAATTGCGACATAACAAGATCTATCATCGTTGATATGTCCCGATTAGAGAGTCCCAGATTGACAGAGAATTGGGGATTTTACGAGCACCTAGAATGTTCTACATCAACTGGCTAGCTTGAGTATTACCACCTGCCCGTACAGTGCAAGCGTGAGGCGTCCATGAACACTCTAGCGACACATTTCGAGTAAAGTTATAAAAGAAACAACTTATCAGCTTTCTCTACGAAGATGTGAGATCTCTTGGGATTCTAGGCAACTGTTTTCAAGAAATAAATCCTTCCCATAGGAACTTGTAGTGAATGCTAGCATTAGCATTGTAGACACGAGAAATTTGCAAGTATCTTCTAGAGCGCTTTATCGTCCTCCGGGGAGCAGCTTGATACATACTGTGCGGGCTGAGTAGATATGGGAAAGAGACATCAGTGGAACAAATCTGCTAAAGCAGATATTATTTTTTTCTGTATATACTAGAACCTTCTCTGTATACCGCAGAGCTCATCGTGAGCTGACGAGGTACGGGTTCATGACAGCCAGTAGGCACACGGGTCCCCGTGCATTTAAATCCCACCCCATAAGCATTTTAGACAAGATGGCTTAATATTTGGAGAATACGCCGCTGAAAGAGCTCGAGTTTGTCTTTGATTGATTTACATTGCTGTTGGATAGTCTACCGCGTCGCGAAGCACCCATTTGAGGTGGATTACCCTTAGAGGAAGGGCTGGTCATCCTTGACATGAGTTCAATTGGCTCTCTATTCTTTAGTATATCGCTAACAAAGAGGCACTTAAACCTCAACAGGTGTAGGGCGAATTTGACCAATTCTTGTAGGGACACCTGTGAAATTTTACACCTACGGGGACCTGTACCTGCTGGTGGCCGGTTGACTGGCTGACCTTCATGGTAATCAGTGTAAATATATCTATAATCTTAGCTAGGGAGGAGCAAACAGAAATGAAAAGCCTTCCCTACTGCAACGCAGCACATTCAGCGTAATAGACTACCTAGAATCCTCTACTTATAAGCTCCGAAGCGTTAGGGGCAAAAAGGCGAGCATTGTCGTTAATTCTCCGAGAAGAATACGTCCGGCAGAATACTCAAAGGGCCGCGGCTACTGCAGAGTGATTAATTTAATCGACGCGGCATGATGCGAAAAATACAGAGACAAACATCTTCATCGGCTCTTTCGATTTTATATCTGTTTTCCTGGGATGGAATCAACATCAGCAGTCGATACTCCGCAGACAGACCAGTCTGCAATGCTCACACCCGTGCACCAAGTAGTTGGTCCAAACTCTTAGCTTACGCTTCTTCGCATTTATCCAATTGCAGTACTCCGCGGAGCTGAATCAAATCACATAAAACTGAAAGATGAAGCAGATCACGGCGCCGCATTTTATAATATAAAATCTTGAACAAAAGTAACACAATGAAAAAATAAATTCAAATACTAATATCAATGCCTAATTTTGCTAAAGCCTCTTGCTTTTTCAGCTTGCGTTCTTCGTGGGCCTTTGCAAGTTTCTTCCACTTTGCAAGCGGTTTCGGCCTGTCGTTCTTGCTTCTTGCGATGCTGGTCCAGGGAACTTTCTTAAACTTGGTGTTTGCTCCATTAAACATGTCATCACTCACCTTCTCCTGATCTAACAAAGAGCACTGAAGCAAATGGCCAAAAATCAAGTAGTTGTTCATAGTCTCAGCAGCTATCTTGGCAACTTCATGCTCTTGAAACTCAATAAACCCATAGTGCTTTGACTTTCCAGTCTTTTTATTCCTAGAAAGTCTCAGCCTGGAGATGTCTCCGAACTGTGAGAAATATTTTTTCATCTCCTCTTCCTGGAAACCATGCGGAATCCGACCTATGTATATAATGCCCCTTTTAGATTTAGACTTTGGCTGCTTTTTCTCGTTTGTGACTGTTGCTTTTGTGATCGAATGTCCTCCAAGAGTAGGTTGTGGTTCTTCCTCAGTCTCAGACACATCTTCACTATCGCTTTCGCTTTCGCTTCCGGAAGATGGCACAGCAATCACGTCGTCTTTCACAAACTCCTCA
>JAJLSF010000328.1:0-69016 GCA_030567395.1 Citeromyces hawaiiensis
TTGTTTTTTTGTTTTCTTTTTTGAGTTATTTTGTGAGTGGTAGTTGTCCGTTGGCAGTTGGGAGTCGTTTGGCGACAAGTTGGACAGTTCTCAGCCAGGTCCCCGTCCAAATCATCCAGTTCATCCAGTTCATCTGCGTCTAGATAATTTATATCATCCACATCCGAGTCATCCACTTCACACACTCCATCCACATCCACACCATCAGGACCACCTCCCTCTGAGGCAGTCTCAAACCCATCATTCTCAAACTCCTCCACAAACCCCTCTCCATCAATGCCCAGTTTAATCCCCTCCCTCCGCATCTCCCACTGCAGCCGCTTAACCAACTTCTTGTGCTTGTTGGTCTTTTCGTGGTTCTCAAAGTGGTTCTTACTTCGGAAATCCTTATTGCACGCATTCACCGCACGCAAATTCTTTTCTATAATCGTTGATCACCGAGAAAAGCGCTACATTTTTCAAAAAATCGCTAGCGTATTCAAAATCTTCAAATTGCCAATCGAATGCTCGCCTCGCCTTCCTACTTAAGGCTGAATATCACACAGAATAGTCGCCCCTTTATTTCCTTCGAACTCGAACTTGTTTGTATTGCATGTTGCCTGTTTTCGTTTCTCTTTAGCTCAATGTAAGTAGTCATGCTCTGGTCTTAATATGCTAAAACTTGAGGTCGAGATTCGGGAGAAGGAAATTGGAATGAAAGTTATTTGAGCCTCTCGACCCACTATTTGCCTTATCTAGGTGGAATCGACTACAGCGATTACAAGAAGGAGCTTTGATGACGTTGAGATAAGTAAGGGGGCACAGTCACCTGTCTACAGAGGATAAGCACTAGAAGGTGAGAAGTGCCCTCTATAAGATTACTGTTTTTTCATCGACCAAGCGATTGCAGTTGAGTAGCTTAGGATTTAAGTAGGCAGCATAAGGAGTAAAGGACATCAGCTGAAAAAGACACACTACCTGCCTTCATTGTGCAAAGTCGATAACCGTTAACCTCATAGAAGTTATCAGGCCGATCAATGACGGTGCGCATAATTTTATAAGTCCCTGGCTTAGTGCTCATCGGGTCGTGTACCAGCAAGGCTCTTTTTTTTTTTTTTTTTTTTCTCTCAAATCTATCTATGGCTAGAAAAAAGTCAGCTACGAAAAAGGCAAAGGAAGCTGCTTTGAAAACGGAGGTCCCTAAGACGGAGGAGCCCATAATTGAGCAAGATCCCTCAGTGTCTGAGCTGTCAGAAGGTGCAGAATCGTCATCAGAAGAGGAAGACGACTACGGAGAGCTCATTACTGGAGACGTTGAAGAGGGGATTCAAAAAGTCTTGCAAGCCATCAGAACAAAAGACCAGTCGCTTTTTGATGCCAACGTCAAGTTTTTCAACGATGCTGAGAATGAGGCAGAGTTAAAAAAAGATCCTCGTTATAAACCAATTTACCTCAAAGACTACCAAAGAATGAAGCTTCTTTCGGGCAACCACAATGAGGAGGAGGAGGAGGAAAAGCCTTTTGTAGAGACGCAGCGAGATGAGCGTAACCAGATACTTTCAGAGATTAATCAGGCTGTAGGGGATGAGAGTGAAGATGAGCAGGATCTCTTCACTAAGAAGAATCGCACGGAAATAGAAAGAAAACTGCTTCCTGACCCGGAAAAGAACCAAGAGCAGTTTCTCAATGAATTTGTAGGCTCACAAGCTTGGATACCGTCAAAGGGCGACACGATAATAAATTTGGACGGGAAGGGCGATCGCATACAGGAAGACGATGATGAGTTTGAGGATGCTGCCGAAAAGTTTGAAAAAGCATACAATTTCCGGTTTGAAGATCCCAACGGAGCGGAAATCGTTTCTTATGCAAGAAACCAAGCCACTATCAGACGCTCCGATGCCAGTGGTCGTCGCAAAGTGAGAGAAAAGAAGCAGGAAGAAGCCAAGGAAGAAGCAAGACAGAAAGAGGAAGCTGTGAGTAAAAAAAAGACAAAGAAGATCAATATGGTGATGGATCGTTTGGCAAGTATTAAAGAGGCTGTGGGCAAGGATGTCGATGACGATGTTATCAAACGGGTCTTTGGCGAGTCTTTGATGAAGGATGATTTCGAAGATGCCGACTGGGATGCCAAGATGTCGGAGATCTTCAATGAGCAGTACTACGGCGGCGAGATTGAGAAGCCGCAGTGGGACGAAGATGATGAAATCATGCAAGAGTTTGAAGAAGAACAACAATCGAAAAAGGAAAAGAAGAAGGAGAAGAAGTCGAAAAAGAAGGAAAAGTCTTCTTTGAAAGAAACTGCGGAGAAAATGGTTGCAGATAATGCACTTTCCTTGGTGGATGAAGTTGAGGAGGAAAGAGGACGCAAAAAGGATAGAGGCGTGGCTTTCAAGTATAGAGAAGTGTCTCCAGAGACTTTTGGCCTCACTACGCGGGAGATTCTTTTGGCAGACGACAAAGATCTGAATGAGTTTATCGGGGTGAAGAAATTTGCTCCGTACAGGTCTAAGGAGGCTAGAACAAAGGACAAGAGGAAGTATGCCAAGAAGAAGAGACTGAGAGAATGGAGAAAGCAGGTTTTCAATGATGAGGATGGACCGCAGGAGAAGAAGGCTAGAGTAGAGTGATGTGCGAGTGGAAGCGAGGAATATACACCCTGCGACGAACGCAAGTGAGGAGCTTTATACGAACGGATGCATTAGAGGTTACAGTTAGTTGGTTTCAATCCGGTTCATGCACTGATGAGTTTTGCTAATTCTTGGCCCCTTTTCGATAGCTAATTGACGAAACTGGCTGCTACAGCCGGGAAAAAATGTGGTTATATTGTCTTTTCGAAAAGTAAAAATGCAGCTTCTATTGTTCAATGGCATCATTTTGAAAAAGTGGAACATTCACCACTATGATCTGTTACGTTTCTTTGATAACGCAAACTCAGGAACAAAAGTACGCCATTCTCTCTCGTTTATAATTCTCGTGTCTTCGGGACCTCGTAACGATACATTAATCATTTTGAAACAATATTAGTAGGCATGAATTTCATTTAAATTTAAAGAGACGCTGTCTGGTCATTTCTGGCGTTCAGGAAAGGCAGCCGTTTTATGCCCGAAGATGCTTTGAGATAACCTCTCAGCTATTCTTAGGAACTAATATACGGATTGTAAGCGAGACATTCAAACAGAAGCGCTTTTCTATAATTATCGCGATCATAAGCTTCAGGTGATGAAGCTTTGGCGTCATCCGTAAAGAAAAGGCTTCATCGCAGAATATGTCCAGACTGGTTCACCATTCGTCACTACGCAACGAAAAAAAACTAAAACCTATGTATCGCTATACCTTAATATATACAGTTGACTGACTGAGTCCAATTTTACTGCTCCTTTTCTTGAGGTGGTTGAGTAAGACGTCTTTCATTTGCTTTTCCGTTGGAGAATACCGTATAACCCACGTTTGCCGTCATGAAAATCGTGAATCCGACAAGTCCAAGAACGCTCAGCCTATGAGTGATGTCTGTTGCTTTGGTGTACCATGGATACCGGGAGCTCATGTTATGTGCTGTTTTTTCTTTTTTCTTTTTTTGCACTCAGAAGTGAGTATATGTAACCCTCGAGGAGTTCTTTCATCTTTATAATAATATCAGTTGATACTTGCCGAGGGTTGGGGGTTGTTCTTGAAGATACCGCTTACCTGGAACAGTTTATAATTTTGACAATTTTGACTACATTTCGAAGTATGCCTGTTATGCTTATCTCGTTTCGTTCACCTTTAATAGTGAATCATTCCCTTCTTAGTCAAAAAGAATCAAAGAAAGGTCACAATAGATATATCAGCTGAAACTCAGATCGAATTTTGCATTATAGGAAGAAGGAAGGGCTGTCTAATTCGTGTCCCTTTTGCTCATTCCTTTCTGAGTAGGTCAAGGACACAGGTTTCGGTGATTACGGGCATCTCCAAGAAGTCCAATCACCTTAATATGACAATAATTGAGGTGGGTAAACCTGCAGAATGGTGTACCATCACTGCCGCCAGTAGGCAATGAATGCGTAATACCCTGCGAACAGCAATTCCCAGTAATACCCGTAACAGAAACTAGGGAATTTTGACTTTAGGATCTGTTGGTAACAATATGCCTCCATCCCCTGCAACGGTAGACAAAGTGCTCCCCGCTGTTATTACGGACATCAGGACAGGACTTACAGAGAAAAAGAGAGGATAATAGGATATCAAGGAAAGTAAATTCTATCATAGACACAGTCACTATCATAAGACCGCTGGAATTCACACCATTATATCGCTGGGTTAAGGTATTGCAACTACATTCAGAATATTGGAGTAAACATGGTGGAAGTTGTTAATGGTACACCAAGAAATTCCAGAACAATTAGAGGCCTATCACCTCTTTCTGTTAGGCTTATACCTTAGAATGATCCTCGAAGAGTCTTTCGCTATGCATGCAACCTGACGAATCGCTTATTCATGTGATCAACGATTGTCCAGTAGCTCGAGTCTTTTGAGATTATCTTTCCAGGTGCGAGCCCTCAGAGCAGCTCAATTGAAACTAATGGCTCATGGACATAACCAAAGGATGCAGACACTTCTAAGCTACAGCATGCGTCTCTCATCCGCCCTCTTTGATGGAACCAAATGACGGGATCCCCCTTGATTACTCTCTGATTGTGTTCGGACCGTGTGGATTACACAAGACCAAACGTTCGATCAATTATCGCTTGAAAAGGTTTTTGAGAGAAGCCGGCCCCAATCAAACTAAAACGAGAAGAAAACAGACAGCATGCAATACAAGTCAAACTTCTACATACTCATCCCGAGTCTGAAGGAAACCAATCGGTAACTATTTTGGCTAATTTTCTTTCTTTTCGATGTGTAAATATCGAATTTTGATGGGTTGAATTGTGACCATTATGAAGACATTGTATAGGTTTTAGGTGATTTTTGTAATGGGACTTTTAATAAAGCCACCAAGGCCGATTGGATGCCAAGTCCATCAATCTGCTCGAATCATTTGACAGGATAGCATACCCAGAAGCACATGACTTTAGTTTTCCTTGACTCGTTCCGCACCGGAACTCACGACCCACGTGAGTCGTTAAAGATATGTGGGTAGTCTAGAGCATTTTCTCTGACACCGAGTTATAAGGGCAGACTTGTCGTGCCCTCCTCCATGTGACTAGCCAGAATAGTATTACTGGAGTACTACTACATTGCAAATCTAGAATGCTATTCTGAACTGATATAACAAACACAATAATTCAACCACTTGAATTTGTTCACCTACAGATTTCTGCGATAAGCTTGCATTCAGCAGAAGAATAGCAATTCATGATCATAAAAGAGCCTAGTGATCTTAGGCGCTGGAAATTGTGATATTTTTTTTGCTCTAATCGCTGTAACCTATGATTGGGCATTGTAAGAATACGCATTACCTCAGAAGACAACGACAGAGACGCCGTTAAGTATAAAACAATTTTTTTTCTTTATAGCTGCAGGACCTGGCAATCGCTTGAGTTTATAAAAGGTTCAAGCTCATCGTTCCCGCTCGCTAGGCTTTCCTGCAAATAAAACCAGCCTGTGCTCATTGATAAGACGACAAGTACAAAAATAAAAGGAGTACGCTCGTCACTCATAGCGAGCCCTTTTTGAAAAAATACTTGCTCGCTTAAGCTCTTCACTCGTAGTAGAGTAATAGTTCCCCACTTACGCTCGTCACAGGTCTCACATCATAGCGATCGTGATCTAAAAATACACCCTTAACCAGACTCTAACTCTAACTCACTGCCAGGGGACTCTTCTTCTTCTGCCTCCTCTCCAAAAGCGACGATCCCTTCATATCAAGATCAAAGAAATCATTAGCCGGGATCTGCACCTTTTCCTCGATATCCTCCTCCTCCTCCATCAACGGTCTCAGATTAGCGCCCATTCTATTGAGCGCTGCTTCCTCGCCCATTCTGTGCACCGCCACAGAAACATCGAACGCGTCCCTCATAGCCACAGCGGCTGGTGAGTAAAGCGCAGGAGACTGTGTGGCGGTGAATGATCTTGGAATGGCAGGTCTCTTGACCGCAGCCCTATTTCTATGCTGCTCACACTCTTTAACAAAGCTCACGATCCACGGGTCCTGCAGAAACTCTACAATGGTGTATCTGCGGCGTGGGTCAACAGTTAGCAGTCGAGAAACACAGTATTTAGCCTCATCACTAATCTCGTCCCACCATGGAGAGAGAAACGTGAAGTAGCCGCGCGCAACTTTTTCAGTAAGCGTTTCAATGCGCTCGTCGTAAAAGGGAGGGAACCCACATAGTAAAGTATACAAAACGCATCCCAAAGCCCACATATCCACTTCCTTAGAATAGCGCTGATCGCGAACAATCTCCGGCGCCGTGTAACCGACCGTACCACACGGTGTCTTTGTGTTTGTTTCCCAGATCTGCTTGGAAAGCCCGAAATCAGCCAGTTTAACACGGCCAATTCCACCGCCGCCAACGCCGAACCGGAAAATACCTTCGTCTACTTTGGTCGCAGGATCGTCAGAATGTCTCAACTGAGGATTCGAGGATGGAATATAGTCGATTGGCTCAAAAAGTAAATTCTCAGGCTTGATGTCTCTGTGAACAACTCCAATCTCCTCGTGCAAATAACGAACGGCATCTGCCACCTGCACAATCACGTGACGCGCCAAATTTTCTGATAAGTAAGTATACTTGACGATTTCGTTGAAAATCTCGCCTCCAGCAGCCAATTCCTGAATGATGTAAAAATGTTCGGGCGAGTCGATAAATCCTTCATATTCCACAATCCCGGGATGATGCAGCTGTCTCATAATAGCAACTTCTTTAAGCACAGATCCCTGCTGCGACCGCTCCATCTGGTACTTGCGGATAATCTTGATAGCCACCAACTTGTCTGTAGAGATATGGAGCGCTTTATGAACTATGGAAAACGCTCCTTCGCCCATTTTCTCCAAAAGCTCGAAATCTTTCAGCTCCGGGTACTTGAGGCATCGCCGTTGGTTATTTTCGTATGAAACAATATCTGATGCTAGCTGCGAGTATTTTTCCTTCTGTTGAATGTTTTCCTTTTCTTCACCGCTCAAGTTGATTTCCGAAACACACTTTCTCTGATCGTAGTCCGGTATTGGTCCGGCCTGCTTACCGTGGCGGATAAAATTTTTCAAGTTCTGTACCATTAGTAAGTTTCAACGGTGGGTAAGCGTACCTCAAACATTTCCTTCCGTCTGTGTGATAAGGTTTTTCTTATATGCGCAAGGTAAGCAAATTTGCGTATGCGCACCACTTGCGCGATCTGGGCCGTAGGTGAGATATTTTAGCCGCGCACGATTTTAGATAGGTGAGACCTAAAGCGAGGAGACGGAAATTCTCCTGGCGCTGAGGTGATTTACTGAGTGTAGCGGTTTGTATAGCTGAGGAATCTCCTCCGCTCGGCTAAAGTTGTACGGTCTGCATGAACTGTATGCACTAGAGATGAGATTGTCGTACGGTAGCATGCTGTTCGGAGTTTTCCGGATGATGCAGCAATGAAGGAATAGCATAGAGGCGAAGTAGGATGAAAGTGAGATAGGCAGCCCTCATATGCAGCTACGTTTCTTATTATCTCATGCCATTTGTTCGGGTCAATATGCACGTGCCTAACTGAAACTGCATTGCTCGATTATATTAGTCATACAGCGAGAGAAAACCAGTTGGAAGGTTTGATGCAAGACTATTGCAATTTTTGCTGTTTCGTATAGAGAATCGGCTTTTTTTATCAGACTTCCCTTCCATAACTTCTCCCGACAAATTGTACAAATAAACCTGATGGTGTACGGGAGTGAGCATTGCATGCAGACCATCCTCGATAGCTTCTTTTGGCTCTGCGTTGATCCCCAAAAGGCAGCTTTGAGTCCAGTGCAAGGTTAGAGTTATTTTGTCCGGTGCAGCTCAAGTCTTCTCCCAGTAAATGTGTGCAGTCGATCGGCCACAAGCACATTGTCTTTTACACTGATGCTATCTCCTCTCAGTATACTTCTCTGTCTATTATAGATCAATCAAATGCAGCCGATGCAGGTCAGGCTCTCTCTTCGGCCGCTCTCGCGCCTACACCATGCGTCAGTCTAGCCCGGTAGAGGAAACGCTGTCAAATAACTCCCAATCCGCCTGTGGTGCTCCCTCCGTTTCTCATTCTCAACGAATCCTCAACAACTCATATATGCACCGCGTATTATCCTTCGTTAGAGCTTTATGGTTACAACCTGTCTGATCACCAAAGATCGGCTTCAGACTCACTCCATCTTGGTCACTATACTCAAGATTATCTAGATGGTAGCAGCGCTCTTGGATCTGCCGCTGTTCCGCGCAAAAAGATACCCAGAAATCCTCCAACACAGCGGAACCCAAGGACTCACCGGCAGTTAAAATCTTGGCCCCGGCAAAATATTTCTTTGTATCCCACTGCTGTCCCATTTCTTACATGGATGGCAAATACGGGTGAAAGTTTTAATACGGGCCATATCTCCGTATAGGATACAATTATCTTGAGTCGAGAGCTTCATCTAACTATAAGGAGAACACAAATGGTTCCTCTCACAGGAATTTGCATAGTAACCACCAAACAAGAGGAATATGTCCAGCTACAATTATATCCCCTTTCCATCATCGTCCATAGTTATCTGGAATCCGGTTGACCTCTGCCATTAACAATGATTGAGCGAGATCAGCCGCATGGTTAATTTTTCATCACAAGAGAATTAGGCATTTGCTACGACGAGTCTTCCGGCCACATGTGTAACAACAAGGTTAATTACGTGCATTCAACTTTTGAACAAAGCTTGAGCATTACTGGAAGAACGCCATGATGAAATCATTCTGTGCATGAAGTTGATATCGCACATGTTTCTTTTGCATCACATTCCAAATGTGCCACACTACCTGTTCATTACACCCGCTGGTCATTTTCAGACACCTTTTCGTATTAGTAATTTTTAAAATATGGAGCAAAGATACCTTTTTGGGAAAAATAGTTGTCCTCATGAATTACTCACTGCTTACTCTCCGAGACATCCTAGTGCGATTTGATGCCAATAGATTACCAGAGGAGCCTCATCACATTACTCGACTCAAGGGATGTTACCCCCAGATACTCAGGTGAGCATACGGGGAGAGAAACTCTCTCGGATCCGAACTTAATATAATTGTCTCGAAAGTGATTGACCATAGAACTAACTCGCGATCTCAGAGATATGAGCCCGAGACAATCGTGACGTCTTAGTGACCTGGGGCATTTCTCAGACAGCCAAACGAGGTGACCGCCGCTTTGAGAGACATGCTGCTATCTCCAAGAAAACGATGATCAGCTCTGATTAAATTTAAGGAATATATGACTAAGCTTTTGAGAGTTTGATTTTGTTGCAGAATAGCGCTCCCCACAGAAGCATCCAGTGGCCTGGCCTATGTTTCTCCTATGTTGAAGCTTGCCGCTTGAATAAGGTATCTAAAGGGTAACAATTCTTTACCTATACGTCTCAGGTAAACCTGAATACTCCTCGCTTACGCTTCGCCGCAATTGATACTTATTCACCATACATACTTCTCATGGAACAACAGCTCCTCGCTTCCGCTTCGTCGCCTCATACAGCCAGATACCCATTATCATCATACCCGTTGTAGATCTTGCCATCTTCTGTGAGCTTCCCACAATGAAGCTCCACATCATCAACCATCATCCCTGTAGACTGTGCAATCAGCTGAACAGGCACACCCTCAGGCATAGACGGGGTTTGATCGTGGATGTACTGATAGATCCTAGAAACGGGATCCGATGAAACCTCCTCCTTTGCCGGCTGAGAAACAAACAATCCGTTACCCGAGTTTTTATTGCCCCCCAATCCCTGCGCCTGAGCATGGCATTTTATGGCACTTAGCAAATGGTAAATCACCTCATTATGATCTTCTATTCTTTTCACAGTGGCAAACTGCAGATTTCTCTTACCGTTGAATTCCTTCAAACCAGCAGTTACATAAACGTATACACCTAAAGGTAATGCAGCAGCCACAGAGTCTCCTGCATTCTCGTCAACCCATCTACGAACATCGATCGATGCCGTTCCGTCTTCCACAGTAAGCGTCAAAGCAGAAGTGTTATCAACCACGTTTCTGATCACGCCAACAAACGAAACCATATTGAGCTCAACACCGTTAACGGTGAACTCTCCATCTGGCACTAACTGCTTCGAGTCCTGGATCTGCTTAATAGTGACTGGGGTTATGGTGTTCTTCAGCTGCGTCTTTGGCTGAGAAGAAGATGAGTAGTTTTCTGCATAGTTATTCGTGGTCTGGAACCCTCCAGAGTTGTCGTTGTAGTAGTCCCCCATTACGCGTTTTGGCGTGGTCGTGCGGTAACCATGTTTGAGCGAGCGGATTTCAATAGAGCTTTAATGTAAGTGGTATTGTATCAATACGGTAGATTGTAGGGTGTTCTGAGCTGAACCGTATTGGTTTATAGAACTTGTATTTGAAAAAATCATACACTTTTCATTCCACCTCGTAGGATGTTGATCTATTCTATCGTCTCATTCTCTATTCACAGCTCTTAGATGAGGTCAGATAGGTCTTTATCTGTATCTACATGATTACCCTGATAAGACGTACAAGTAAGCCTTCTTTTTACCTGAAAGAGTCTTTAACCGGTGACGTTTTTGGCCGTGCGTGTCTCTTCCCGAGTTTCAATTGAATAATTTCGAGCCAAATGAGTAGGGGTATAGTCCAGTGCACCTCTCTTAATTAATGACATCTCGTTACTTAAATCACCTCAGCCTCCCAATAATGCAGCCTCAGTCCTCAGTTGATGCTCACCATCTGTCAGCCAAAAGGTATAATACAGCAGCAACCCCGAGGTGGACCCCGACGACCGGCAAATTTACAAAGGGTTCCATTCAATCGGCCTCCTCAATCTTCTCTCTAAGACTTGATTGACTGTGCTTTCAGTCTCCTTGTGACGTGCCATCCAAACTCAGTAGAAAAACAACTCCAGATTATCTTGTATTGCTCATGTCTGCATGGTTGGAATTGTATGCTATAACATGGTCCTCAGAAGACATTACAGGAAAACCCAGATGTAGAGTTCATACATAGCGCTCATGGATTATCAGCTGCGACCGGCCAGAGATTTCAGTCCACCTTTCAAAGCTTGTGCCATATAATGTCCCCAGTAGACATGATCATTCCCATAATTTGTCACCTCCTTTTTGTCAGCATATCTGCAACAATATACCGTGATCTACTTGAATAGCGTTTAGAAGCCCTGCAACCAAAAATTACTGAAGGCAATATGTGATCATATGGCCCATTTCCAGTTGGGTCGTAGTTCATCGTGTTAGTCCCATTTGGCTAGCGATATCGTGAGTATTATCGTCTTTCAGCAGTCAAAGTCCAAGAAGTTATATTAAGATCGTACGAGAAATAACGATGACAGTCTTATAAAAAAGGAATGCGGTTGCTAATTATAGACTCCCCCATTGGTCGCTTTGGCTTTCACAATATGTGACACAAATTTCCTGCCGATGTTTAAACATAATGTATACGGTTCCCGCAAGTTCATCAAGTGACTTACTGCACTCCTTTTCCATCTAATGGATCTACGCAAGATGTAGGTGAGCCTTAATTATAGCGAAACATGCTCTGCTTTGCTAGGTATAGAGAAGATTGGCAGCAGTGAACTTGGTAGATGTAAAAGGGTGGCTTCCCGTTCATCCAGCAGAATTTCGGATCGTATTTCAGTCAAGGCATAACCTTGACTAGCCCTTTTTCCAGCTGTCCTGTGGCGCAGTCATGTCTGAAAGCTCCGTCAATTGTCATACCTATCGCCTCTGTGCTCTCAAAGTTGATCAAAAGGTGTGTTCCTTTTCAATAGCCTTACCTTAGAAATTTAGTGGATTTCTCTGCAAATTTTTCAGTCTAATAGACCTGATCTTGAGGGTTCAATGACCACCATACTGGAACTTGTAGCAAGTTTCCTTTATTACAATCATCCTGCTTATATGCAGAAAAAGCTACCAAATATACTCCGTACCATGTCGAGAAAGCACCGAAAAATGTTTGATTATCATTATAAGAGAAGGGAGTTCTTGGTGGAGTATTTATAATGTTAAAAGTTCTATTGGCGACTATCTCATATTGTGGCACTGCGGTAAATTCGGACTCATGCGAAGCGATGCAGGATAGACACGCTATTTATACTGTGACGTACGTGAACGATATGCACGTTCATGCACTAATGACGGAATAGCATCATCTAGAACGGTCGTTCTAACACGATCCGAACGGTGTTTCGAGTCAACTGAAATCAAAAGGCCAAATTGCAAAGATAACATCCGAAAGAATGAGTGTTTTACGTTTTTTATGGAATAGATGTATTCCTTTCCTTCCCTCATAACTCCGACCGTCAGTTGAAAGTAGACAGATTACTACTTGTGAAGGCGGTCTAAAATGCAATTAACCATCACGCATTCAACAAGTTGCTTGGCAAAGCTGCCTTGTCCCTCGTGAATAGCGCAATGGCAGTGATTGAGGCATATATACAAGGAGCCTCGATTCAATCAACTTTTCATCATCCCAAGATCCCCTTCAATCTATCAGCCGAAACACGTTCCATTCCCTTGTACTCCATGTCAAAAATTGCACTTCCCTTTGAAAGGCTTCTCAGTTTAGAAAGATACCCGATCATCTCCTTTAGTGGAGCCACCGCCTTTATTATCTTCTTCCCGCCGAGACTTGCAGTCTTCATGTACTCGAGTGTAGGATCTGCCGGGACATAAGTCTTTTCACTCTCCTCCTTTGCCCAGTAAAGATCCTCGTTTGTTTCCGCAGCTTGCTCCTCTATAGCTACAATGTGAGCCTTGCGGGTACTCGTGAGATCTTGTGAAATGACACCAACGTCCTGGTCCTTTACGTAGACAGAAACGTTCATTACGGGCTCAACTAGAGTCACGTCATGCGGCTGTAGCTTGGAGAGTGCTTCCAAAACGGAATCTCTGGTGAGGGTCAGAAGAGGGCTGAGGGAAGAGGAGGATTCGTTCAGCACTTCTCTGGGGATATCCCACGAGTGTATTTTCACTTTAACAGCATAGAGGGGGAGCTTGGCGATCGCCCCTCCGGTTTGCAGAGACGCATTGCAGCCTGAGACAATGGCACTCGTGAGCGCTTCGTACGCCATGGGGAACGGCCAGGTGTCCAGTTTACCGCTAGCTATATCGCTCCACACGTTTGCGATGGATTTGGGAGCAGCATTTTCGTCAAATGAGATCACATTGTTGTCTACCGAGAAGCTTTCTCTGGCGTTGTCCTCCTCCAAGGGCTCAAGACTAATCTGGATGGAAAATGCACTGCCGCTGTTGACTTCTTTTGAGTTTGCAATAGTTGGGGTGCTGCTTAAAAGTGTCTCTTTGTAGGAAACCATAATATCGCCAGCTACAACTTTGGCCTTGAACTCATTCACCAGACGGTTGACGGCAATGTCCAAATGGAGCTCGCCCATACCGGACAAGATCATCTGGCCGGTTTCCTCGTCGCTGCTCAGTTTCAAGCTGGGATCTTCTCGCATAAGGATCTCGAGTGACTCTTCCAGCTTTCTCCGCTGACCCACAGTCTCAGGCTCAAGCGATACAGAGAAAACAGGCGGCGGAACCGGAATGGGCAACAAATGAGCATTTTTCTCCTTGGGAGGGAACCCGGTAAAGCTCTTCTTCACACTATGGCACACCAAAGTATCCCCCGTGGTTATCTCAGAGCTTGTTCCGGTGATGACACCAATGTTGCCCGACGTTACAGACTGCACTTCCTGCGGAATGTCCGCATGCATCGTGAGAAGCTTCCCGAGACGGATCGGCTGGCCCGATTTGGTGTTGACGACAGTAGCTCCTGACTGGAACCTTCCGGAGTAAACTCGTATGAAAACCATAACACCGCGAACTGGGTGGGTGATAACTTTAAAGGCCAAAGCCATCGCCAAATTGCGATTCCCAGCCACCACGCAACCGTGATGCGGATCCACTGTAACGGGGATCTTCTGAGAAGTTCTCGAGGTGGATTCCACATTTGGCGGAGAAACTTCAACTGGAGAGGGAAGAAATGAGGTGATAGCGTCGAGCAATGGCTGTACGCCAATGTTTCTAAAACTGGCCCCACAAAGAACCGGCGCAATGGAACGAGAGAGGGTTGCCTTACGAATAGCTGCGTCTATAACATTTACCGGTACCTTCATATAGTCTTCTTCGTTTTCCAGAAAGGAATCCACCACGCCTTCATCAAACTCTGTCAAAGTCTCAATCATGCTCTCCCGGCATCTTTGTACTTCGCTATATAGAGGATGAGACTCGGACACCTTCTCCGTCTCCACCTTCTTGCCGTCGCTTGAAACGGGCCATTTCAGAACAACACTACGGACTACATCAACTACTCCTTCAAATTTCCCATCCTTTGAGAAAAATGGTATATTTACTAGAACCACTCGAGTGCCCAATTTGGCAACCACTTCCTTGACGGTTCTGCCAAACCCGGCACCGTCTCTATCCATTTTGTTCACATAAACCACGGTGGGGATCTGATGATTTTTCGCCTGACGCCACACCTTTTCCGTCTGCGCTTCTACACCAGCCACACCGTCAAGTATAACAACGCATCCGTCAAGAACCCTTAGCGATCTCACAACCTCGAATGTAAAATCCGCGTGTCCTGGAGTGTCAATTAGATTTATTTTATACGAGTTCCACGGTATTGTCACTGCCGCGGATTGAATAGTTATCCCACGTTGCCTTTCGGCATCTAAGTAGTCTGTCACCGTATCGCCTTCGTCGACATTTCCTAGCCGTTTGGTTACTCCGGCATAGAACAGCATCCGCTCGGCCGTTGTAGTCTTTCCTGCATCAATATGAGCTACAATACCAATGTTTCTAATCTTGAAGATCTCCGCAGGTTTCGAGAAATACCGACGGAATTGAAAAATTGGTGAGAGAAACCGTTTCATTGGTGCTCAAAGGAGTGATCTTTGTAGCGAAACAGAAGGGTCCCTTTGAAATAAAAATGATGAGATGACCCTATATATTGTATATATATCTTCTATTGACACGTCATGACAGACCGGAGAAACTATCGAGGTCGGCATATTGTAGCGTACAATAAAGTTTTTATTTGAAACCGTAAAAGGGCGACTAGATGATAACCTTTTTTTATTTCTTCCAAAATCACCTAAATTACATATATAATGTACTTCTAGCCGATCAAAATTCGATTTTTATGATGCAGTATTAGGCGAAAGAGAGATTCAGTCGCTTGAGAGTGCACAGAGGTGACCATCGCAGTAACACTAAACGCGGTCACGTGCGATAGCAAGCGTTTCGTCTAGAAGATGAACAAAAGTAGATCTGTGTTGTGTTCGATTTCCTCTATTTTCGAATATATAATAGCAAGAAAGAGTGGTCATATATAGACCGTAGAAAAGGCGGTTAAGAAGGGGGCAACAGAACTGAAATCCATTATTTTGGTCACATGCTACAGGAAAGCGAATAGTAAAGTAGAGCAGTGCCCTTGTTGGAAACATTTATGTCGCATTTCAGACTTACGCATTTACACATCTGTAACAGAGTAGTTGCCGCTTAATTCCTTCGAATTGAGCGAAACATGGAGGGCTTGGTTTGTCTCACGTTGTCTTTTATTTTTCTCTTTTTCTTCAAGCTTTGCAAACGGTGGGGACCCCATCCACATCATTCAAGTCTCCCAATTTATTGTATTAGGACATACTTATCTACGTCTTTCTGATCGGGTTAGTAGAGAAAATTTCACCGCACGCAAATTCGTTTCTATGATCGTTGATCACCGGAGCAAGATCTAAGGTGCGTCAGAACACGCGTGTTCGTTCTGATCTGTGTGTTCTTTTTTTGAAACCCGTTTCCTGTTCTAAAGCGTGAGTGCTCTTTTTCGAAGGGTGGTCTAGAACACTTTAATTTATAACTTTTACATATAACTCTATTACTTTTGTACAAAATTGGATAAAGCATTAAAAAAAGATCAAAGATTTAGCAAGGAAAATTCACAGAAACGAGCACAGGAAGCTTGGTTGAGGATAGAAGCTTGTTTAAAAATATTCTGGTGCTAAGAGAGAGAACCTGGGAGATCTTGATATGTTTTTGAACCTATCAATGAAGTACAAAAGCCATCGGAATGGTGGAACTCAAACAAAGAGAAGTTCGTCAGCCTCTAGATTCAAGGCTTCTGGCTGTTCCCTGCACCAGTGTATTCGTTTCAAAGAACACTTCATCAGTGATAGTGGAAGCAACGACCAATCTCTTAAGAAAGTACTAATTGTCAAAGATTATCCCAGAGCGAGGGTCAAACCCCAGCTTTTGTCGATGATAAAGCCGAGTAACGCAATATGTCAACATAAAATATATTGTACAAGAAATCTGCTCGAACACGTTCTGATCTGTTCTCTTCGATTCGGATTTTGGTGTTCTGTGTTCTTTTTTCAGAGTCCCTGTTTCTGTTCCTGAAGAACGTGTTCTATTATCGACCCCCTTGTTCTAGAACGCATTTTGAAGCACGGTACAGCATACTGGAGGATACGCGTATCGGGAAAGTACCCTTTTGAATATGCATTTGCTCTTAACGAAGTGAGCGAGTTATTCGGCTCATTTCAAAAACCAGGCATCACGGAGCCTTCTTGCGCAAAATTCTAAACAATAAAAGGACATTTTGAAAGCATCAGCATTGCAAGGTACGGACCAATTACAGAACGTGAGCGCTTTGTTGGTATGCAACAATTATTTGAATGACCAGATGAACTCGATAAAAAAGACTGTATCAAGACTGCATACTTCCATTCGATGGAACGATAAGTGAAGAGGGCATTACCCAGTGTCTTTAGATAATGAAATAGAAATGCTGCAAAAGGCTAAAGTCGAAATGCTACATCGCTTCCAGCGCGCCGCATGAATGTTACATTGTGCACGTCGCATAACAGTTGCTTAATCCGGTCATCAGACAAGATCTGCAAAATGCGCATAAAAACCTCATCAAGTTTCAGCGCGTAGATTGCCTAGTTTCATTTGAAGGTCTAGACCCCGATGGGGATGATATATATATATAAATGCCTTTACACAAGATCGATCACGAGAACCTAGAAAATCATATATATGACTTGTACACGAATTTTAGCCCACCAAATGAGCTAGGATACGTTTCTCGAAATAATGAGGCTGAGGTTCAACTCCGAGATCCTACAGGGACTGTCCGTCAAGAGTTTAGTGTAAAGCAGTCCTTGCAGCAGCTCAACTCTTCCATCGCGGGCGGCACAACCGGGTTTGTATGTTGGACCGCTTCGATAGCACTTGTTGAGTGGCTTTTATACGATTCAAGTAACCCGTTTTATCGATATTTTCAACCTCCAACGGCTCAGAGACTTGACGTGATAGTTGAACTGGGGTCAGGAACTTCTGGCATAGTAGCATGTGCTTTATCTGGGTTCTGCAACCGTTTTATAGCTTCGGATCAAAAACTGATGTTGAAGTTGCTGAAAAGGAATCTGGAAGACAATTTAAATCCGAAATACCGGGTAGATTTGCTTGAGTTTGATTGGGAAGAGCCCGAGTTTGGCGCTTATAACATAGGCTGTGTCACCGAGAAGGATATCGACATCATTGTAGCTTGTGATGTGATCTACAATGAGTATTTGGTAACCCATTTCCTCACAGCTGTGAGGGAAATAATGTGCAAAAACACCGTGTGCATTGTTGCGATGCAAATGCGAGACGAGCTTGTTCTGGAAGTTTTCCTAAGAGAGACGCTCAAAGTCGGGCTGAACTTGTCTTTTGCTCCAGCTAACGCCGAAGGATACATAATTTACTGCTTGAAACTTTCTTAACCTTTCCCTTAATTAAATATATAATGCAATCCTTGTGTTTAGTTTATGCTAACCCATCTATCGTGGCACCAGCCTTTTCTGGTATACTGTGTGTTATTTTGCAAATGGCCGTAAGGCTTCAGCTTGCTTTGTTTGTGGCACTGGTCAAAGCTCTGCCACGGGGTTGAGTTTGAGTACAGCTCATGGGAGATGAAATGCGCCCTTTTCAAAGAATTTTGCAAGGGCAAATCTTCTCTGGGGGGTAATATCACATTTGACCATAGTTTTTCGCGAGCTTTCAACCCTAAAAGTAGATCTTGCTGCCGTCTCATGGAATTTCTAGTACGAGATCTTCCTCTACCATAATCCCGAAGTGCATTGTCATCTGGCATGCTTCCGGAATCTTCAACCTCCTCTTCAAACCTGTCTATATCTTCTTCGCTCACAGATAGTAAGTTTTGCAGCTTGGCGGTGTAGTCGTGTGCGTATATCCTCAAAAAGCGCGAGTTTATTCTAAGATCACGGTGCTGCACTTTGAACGGCTCATCGGCATCCTGTGGTATGTTAACAACCCTGAACGTATCTAGCGGGACCAGCTGAGATTCTTCGTGCATGACACTAGTCGAAAACTCGTGGGCAGACGCGGCAAACGTACTTTCGTACCGAGAAGTTAAATTAGATAAAGAATGCGAGATTTTAGAGAGCGAGGTGGATAGAGAGAACCGCTTGCTGCTGCTCTCTGTTTTCTTAGGTGGCGGAAGCCATTCTTCCTCTTCTGTAAATGACAAAGGATGACAGTCATCTGCATTAAGGGGAACAGAAACGAAACTGGCCTGCCGTCTCATTGAACTGTCCCCGCTCGAATGGGAAGTACTAAAGGTCGAATTGCAATCGGTCACGTTGCAGATGGACGGTGTCCCGGAAACCAAACTCTCCTCCAAGCAAAAGGGGTCACTCAAAGTGTGACTAAATCTCGTACTGGCGGATCTCGTCATCTTTTTGGTAGCCAGTAAAGAACTTAATGAGGGAGTCGTTGATGTGGTGGAACAACTGTGCTGCATCGTTTCGAAATCAAACACGTCCTGCTCATACTCCATGACTGAGTTGTTGGTGATGCAGTAGAATATTCCTTGCAAGTTTCGTTTCGTGCGCGGAATAATATGCAAGGTCCATACGGCATCGCTTGCATATCGGAAGAAATGGTTCCGAGAATGAAAATTGAGAGATTCAAAATCGGGAAAATACATCCATTGCATTGTAGATAAGAGATTGAGAGTTAATGAATAAATTGAACTGAGCGTCCGTAGCGGAATTTTGATGAATCGTTCGGCAATTGCTTTTTTGGGGCGTGCGTCATACATGCATCGGAACACCGTTACTGCCGGATTAGGAAGGCGATTCCGAGTGGAAGTGCTGACCATGGTGCAAGGTTCCTCGGGAGCGGCGAAACCCGAAAAAATTTAAATGGTTTAGAAAAACAGGGCATATTTCGAAGCAGCACGCATTTTGGTGAATGCCGTCCGCCCCGTTTCTAGCTCTTTTTAGTGGTTGTCAAAGTATTTGCTGGTTGCACCGAAATAGTCGGGAAATTGCTCAACTTCTTATATCTCCTGCTAATTCCGTCTGTGTCCTGATATAGCCGGACGTATACGCTCAATTTTCGTTTTTCACTCAATGCCTTACACCTTCTCTTGGCATCATAGTAAATCGTCAAGGCCGTCTTAGAGCGTAAGTGCGCACTGGGACCGTACTCGTGATTAACGAAGAGCACCTATCATCAAAATTGCGCTTTGTAAAAGTCAAGCACAAATCGACCTAGTGGCACTAACTTGAGCATCTGCTCATAATTTGCGCAACAATCAATAATGAAGAAGTTGTCAACGTTGGATTAGTACGAAAATCAGTGACAGGAAGCTTCACGCCATACTACCTGTCAATGACTCCACAAGGTGACCGGGCTGTAACTTGTATTTAAAGGATATTCATTTACGTCTTGACTCAGATAAGTCCCTCGTGCGTAAGCATTTCGCCTTTAGTTGTTCGATGCCTGTGAGTATCAAATATGTTCCACTGCGCATGCATGCATATGCAGTAGACTGCATCGAGCCTTTGTGAGATGTTGCACAAAAATGCCTAAACGATGACAGCCTACTTAACGACCAATTCTAGTGTTTCTTAGCCCGAACACTGCGCCACGAAGCATTGCACGGAAAACAATTGACAGCATTACGATTGAGTCACATCATCTAAGCACATCATCCTCCATTTCTAGACAGCCGAGCGAGTGTACAAAAAATAGAGCTAATAATGAGGTCACCGATACATAATATATCACTCATAACCTTGCATAATGGCGACGAAGCTTGGGCTTAGGAGATTGTAAGATGAAAAGAGCGAAAAGAGACATGATTGGTGTACGGGTGAGATGCTTGGAAATGGGCGATGCTTAGCAGATGAAAGAGAGCGAAAAAAGGGCATCTCCCCCTAAAATACTGTACGTGTATCACTTTTCGCTTGGAGACTGCCTATGCAACTAAATCATTCTCATAACATCTTACCTCATATTGCCTCTTTCTCTAACTTTGATACGACATTACCTACTACTAGAAGCAACTTTTCCAGGTTGATGACGCTCTACCGAATGAGAGTGATAAAATTATCACTCCATCTTTGCAAACAAAACAAATCAATGGATTTGCCTGCCATCTCTTCGATATTAGAGCTTAGTTGGTTTCTTCAATGCTGCCTCAGTTCACCGAGCTCACCCAGTGTGAAGTCCCAGTGGTAATTCTCGAGCGTTTACCCATACACAAGGTTGCAAAAATGCGTTCAGTGACCTCTTAGAATAGACAGCTTGGGAAAATAGCAGTGGAGGGCTTGAAAGTAGATCTAGGTAACTAAAATGAATATTCCTGAATGTAATTCTTTTACAACGGGTACTATGGTTACTAAAATAAATTCCAACTCACTCTAAGTAATGACGGATATAAAAGCTACTTATGTAGTCCGGCGTGCATGAACGAAATGCATCTTCATGCACTTAATGTCACGTGAGCTTCATATGTAACATAAGTTCCAACAGCTCCCTTGAGGGTCATGTGTCATTGGAGACTATGAGCCTGTTAGTTGGTGAAATAGAAAAGCCGCTACAATCATGTCGATTGCACTCACGTCTTGTATGAATATACTGCCGCTACAGTATTCGATATGTAAAAAAAGTAACGTGATAATGATGGACAGTTGAAAAGCGTAAAAACTATTTTCAAAAGTGGACAGCACTCTTTGTAGTGCGGTCGAAAGAGTTCAGACTGCACGATGATGCCCTAGCCCCCCTCAACTGAGTGTCGCTGTGGACTTGTTCATGGCGTGACGAAAGTTGATTGATTGAAGAGGGTAGTGCACGTCTCTGATCGACCAACTCAGAGTTTGACCCGAATAAGTGGTGGTATATTAAAGATGAATAGTGGGGTTGGCAGATTTTCTCACCAATATTTGGTTTCCCAAGCGACAGATGTAATGTTGGAATAATCAGGCAGCAAAATCCTCACCGGCGATGTTTTTCCGTCTATTGGATGGTGTCTCAGAGGGGAGAATACATGTGTGTTTGGTCCCATGAGACTTGATTGTCTGAGTCCTCACCGGCGATATTGTTCCGTCTATTGGATGGCGTCTCAGAGGGGAGAATACATGTATGCTTGCTCGTCCCGTGTGGCTGGATTGACTGTGGGCGTGACCCAATTCTCCAGGGATCACAAGCAGTGTCGAGGGAGATTTTAGTTCCAAAGAAACGGAGGAGATATCTTAGCCCATAGTATCCTGATGCCTAGATTTAGCACACCAGGGCTCATAACCTTTTAAAACGGGTACTATGGTTATTTTTTCGTTTTTTTTTTTAATGATATGTGGTTTTATTTGTTGTTGTTATCGAGACGTGTTGCTGCTTTGAACTATGTAACCATTTTGTGTCTTTCAGCACGTTTATGTTCGCGCCTGAATCGACTACAAAAGTTTCCTCTAGAAGTCTGACATTTGAATAAGGCGTAGCATCACATTTCTACATTTTTGCCACAAATCTAGGGAGTAACTGATCATCTTCGGCAGTGCAATCGTTTACCCAATGGTATCCGAGACCACAGCGGAAGCATTTCGACCTAGGTTTTTTGTTGGCTTATCTTGCTGGGCCAATAACACCAGGTGAGAGCTATCCTCTGTGCTCTGTGATAGTCTGGATAATCCCTTGTCCAAGTATATCTTCAGGGTTGGTGTGGAAACCGGATTCCAGACGTTTTGAAATCTCGTTTGAAAGCTTTGCGAGGATCTGTGGGTTCGGAAATTGCGATGTGGGTCCCCAGCGTCTCACTACAATTTGCAGCGTTAGGATGCCTGCTGGGGTGATATCTTCCGCACGCATGACAATATGTTATTGTGTCAGTTGAGCTAGGAAGTCCCTGTCTCCATTTGTAGTTTCGATTCTTGAAAAATCCTCGATGTTATCCACCTTGCGGTTGTTGTTCTTGCAAAGTTGTATCACCATTTGCAAGAAGATTGCTGGATTTTTTCCCTCTATTGGTAACCGCATCGAGATGTTTTTCTCGATAACCGCGAGACCAAGCTGTCCGATCGGGGTCCAATAGGTGCTTTTGGTACTGTCTGAGTCATAAGTGTATGGACTCAGAGAGGTTTGGTTGTATACAATATCGTATATGTCCGTATGTGTACCTCTGATGACCTTTTTCATGAAATAATCCCACGTATAAATGTCCTGTGTTGAGTTTGAGAGCTTCTGATTTTCTGGCATGTTTGCCGATGTGATAGTCTTCCTTGCATTCTCAATTTTCTCAAACACATTGCTTGCAGTGATGTCCTTATGTGCGCTGTGCACAGTGGTAGCTTCAGTGCTCATAACCTAATAATATGTGGTTGATTTTGCGTCGGACGACTTAGTCTGGTCGTCCTTAAACTAACCTTATATACTGTGCCATTCCCGGCAATCTTCGGATTCACTGCGGCATTACCGTGGGTATCCCACCTGTTGGGTCCGGCGTGCCGCTCGTCCCACACTCTGGTGACGATGAAACATTCTCCTGTTTTGACAAATTCCCATCAAGTATAGATAGCTTGTGACCTTATCCTGCCCCTATTTGATCTGAAATCAGCTCCCAGACATGGTTGTAGACGTGCGGTCCTATTAAAGCAAATCGCTTCCTCCATCCGCCAATGGTATGGCGCCAAAAATGTGTTTGCACACACATATCTGGAGAGAATAGACACACCTGGAGACAATAATATACACATTCAGGATCAACTAACCCGATTCAATCAGACCCTGAAGAGAAAAGCCGAGCTTCAAACCTTTGGACGCATCCTAAAAGCCTATAATCTCTCTAGAATATAATCTCACAATCAAAAAGTAACCTTCCCCATACGGTGTCCTGATGGAACATCCCCACAATGCAGTACTCCACTCTCCTTCCGCAGGCAGGCGAAAGCATAGAAAGTCTCAACTCTGTGGAGAGCAATTCGGCTAATCCTTTCCACTCGGAAGTGGAGCCATTCCAACCTGCAAAGGTGCATCATCTTCATGACGACATCAGTCTGGAGCATCTGCCCCCACGACAAAACTCCTATTCCAAGCCCGAGGCTAGATTTTTCGAAGAGGGAGGAACATCCGATAGCCTTGAAGATGTGGTGAACAAAGACGAGAATCACGTGGTCATCCCATCAGGTGTAGAAGCCCCCACCGGGTACTTTAAGGGACAACGGCTGCTGTACTTGATCTCTATATTTGTAAATCTGGGAGTGCTCATATTCGGATACGATCAAGGCGTAATGTCTGGTATTGTCACAGAACGATCATTTGTGCAATATTTCGATGATCCCACAAGAGCTCAGATAGGCACAATGGTGGCTATTTTGGAAATTGGAGCTTTGTTATCTTCTCTTGCGGTTGGTCAAATCTCTGACAAGTTTGGCCGCAGGAAAACTATAGTGTTGGGAGCTTTTGTATTTGTAGTGGGAGGATTTATCCAGACTTTTTCCTCCAATTTAATAATTCTGTCTTGCGGAAGAGTCATTTCCGGATTGGGTATCGGTCTCTTATCCGCCATCGTCCCCGTATATCAGTCTGAGATCTCCCCGTCTCATGCTAGGGGCCGTTTGGGGTGCATAGAGTTTACAGGGAACATTTTCGGTTATGCAGCTTCCGTCTGGGTTGATTTTGCATGCTCTTTTGACACTTCTGCCTTTTCGTGGCGTACTCCTCTTTTGCTCCAGTGTTTCTTAGGAACAATTTTGCTCGTTGGCGGGTTTTTCATCGTAGAGTCACCCCGCTGGCTGCTTTCTAAAGACAAAGACTTTGAAGGTTATCAGGTTCTTTCAAGACTATTTGCAGATGCTCCACAGGAAACTGCTCGCAAGGAGTTTGAAAATATTAAAAGACAGGTTTACCATGAACGGCGCATTACACCTCCCGAGAAAGCTACCTATAGAGACTTGTTTCGTAACTACGGATACAGGGTTTTCATAGCTTGCTCGGTTCAAATGTGGCAACAGCTGGACGGGATCAATGTAATCTCCTACTATGCTCCTATGGTGTTCGAGCAAGCTGGCTTCAAGGATCGTGCTGCGCTTCTTGTTACGGGTATAAACGCCCTTATATACTTGGCTTCCACCGTACCAACGTGGTTTCTCGTTGATAAATGGGGGAGAAGGCCTATATTTATTTCCGGCGGTTTACTAATGGGCATTGCTCTAATGTTAATCGCCATTATTTCTGCTCTAGACAAACCGTTTACACCAATGTGTGTAGGAGTGCTTGTCATTATTTATAACGCTTCATTTGGCTACTCCTTTGGTCCATTGGCCTGGCTGTATGCACCGGAAATCTTTTCGCAGTCGGTGGTGAGGTCCAAAGGTGCCTCCTTATCCACAGCTACCAATTGGCTTTTCAATTTCATTGTGGGAGAAGTGAGTCCTGTTCTTTTGGAAACAATAAAGTGGAGGCTTTACTTGATTTTCTCCATCTTTTGCTTTTGCTCTGCTGCATTCGCCTACTACTTTTACCCTGAAACCAGCGGAGTCGAACTCGAAGACATGGATGAGCTGTTTGAAGATTTTGAGAATTCAAGGACAAAGGAGGGGGTCTTTAAGAAAGTGGGCTCCTTGTTTCGCAATGGGTACACGCGGATGTCCTAGAAAATATGTATTTATGTCAGACTTTTTGATTTGGGAGGATGTATGGTGAAGAGCAGCTCGAATAGTCGCAATGGCTCATCAGTTAGTGTCTGCTGGTTTTCGGAGACAAAATCATATACTGTTTCGTTAAATCTGAGAATGGTCTAAGACAATTTGCTCTTTGAGAAGGAATACCGCCTGGAAGGGAGTTGTCTCCAGAAGCACAAATGGGCTAGACCGAAATGCTAGATCAACTCATTGGGTTATTCTCACAGCTATAAAGTGAGGATATACGCTCGAGAGTCTCATACTGAGAACAGCTGACGAAAACCAGCGATAACTGGTGGGGTGCCTGGAGGACATTAATACCGCATGTCGTGGAGTATAGTTGAACCAAAGGGAGCGCTTGAACTCTCCAATACTCTGCCTCCCAGCCAGTATAATGATCAAGAACACAATGAGGTACCTTGGTTTCATATCGCATTGAAAAAAAGAACACGTTTTGAAAAATTTTGTGAAATATTTTAAAACTATCAGTGGTGGTTCATTGAGAGTACATGGAATTTGAAGTATATAAGTTCGCCTTACGCATCGTCGCTACGACTTTTGTCTCTTTATCTTTTTTTTCCTCTCTCCGTTTTTCCGCTTCCGGAAAAGCTGAGAGTGGTTAAGAAAGGCGCCCTGGGGCATTTTACTATTGCGAAACTCGATGAGCGAGCTAGATATTTCTTCAAATGGCTTTCCCTTGTTGTTTTCAAGAAACCCCGTCAGCTCTTTTATATAATCTGCCTGCTCTTGTTGAGTAAAGCCAGCCAAATTTCTGGCGATTTCAGCCACAACTTCCGTGTCTTGAAAAGAATGTTAGTAAAAATCAGAAAAAATGCGTACCATCCTGCCTCGTATCCTTGATATGCTGATAGCGACACTCATTATAGTTGCATGAGCCTTTAGACAAGTCGCGCGGACATAACTCGACCTCTGGGTCTATCTTTTTACTAAAAGTGGCAGACGAGAGCTTTTCTCTATCGAAAAATGGCCCCAGCTTGTAAGCCCGTAGTCCGCTTAAGGCAGACTTGTAGGGCTGGAAGTGTTTCTGTGTGTGAGTACTTTGTGAAGGGGTACGTACGTCAGAGATTTCCGGAATTCGGACGTTTCCGGAGTTTGTAGATTGTCTTGAAACCGTTTCTGAGTCATTTGATATAGACCTTTCTGAGGTCTCGGAAGCTGAGTGACTTCGACTATTTGAATCGGTATCTTGAGGAGGTTTTGTTTCCGCGTCATAAAGTAACTGAGACTCTGTAGATTCTCCATTCTGGGGCACAGTCCCTGCTGTCGCATCAAATCTTTCATCCTTTTCAAAACTCTCACCATACTCTCCGCAGTCTTCATATTCTTGACTCACGTGGTCATCGTATTCTTGAGCCTTTTCGTCGTATACTTGAGCCAATTCGTCGTATTCTTGAGCCCTTTTGTCATATCCGTGCATTGAATCATGAACCTTCTCATCTGGATGCACACATTCTCCATCGTTTTCATTTGATTTCGTCTCTTCATCAAGTCTTTTCTCTTTAATATCTCTGGCTGGCTCGTCTGTTTCCTCGTTTTCAGAGCAACTATCCAAGACGATTACATCGCAGGAAGGGATCTCCATATTACCCCTATCAAATTTAACCCTCTCCTTTGCCAATTTCTCCAAAACAACGCGCTTGGCATTCTCGTACTTGGCCAACAAAGCATCCTTCTCTGAAACCTTTGCCAGAAGTATATCGATCATCTTCTCTTTGGATCTAAGCGTATCATATATATCCTTGATTTCTGCTCGCTCTTTTTCCAAAATTTCCAGAACCTCATCCTTTTCCCTTCCTTGCTGATCGATTTGCCTCATGATGGTACCCACTATGAGCTTGTCCTTCTGACTTACAGAAAACACTGGTTTCCTGGGCAACTCCGGCTCAACGATCTCTTGTGCAATCTCTTGAGCAATCTCTGAGGAAACTTTTGCAGGTGCCTCTTCTTTCACAGCGGGACTTTGTTCTAAACTAGCTATATACTTTCTCATTTTTTCAATTTCATTCTCCTTATCTAGCAAACTCTTTGCAATTTCGTTAGACCCTTCGTCATCGGAATCGTCAGACATTTCAATGACCAAATTTTGAAGCCATTTTTTATCTCCAAAAGGCATAGGCTTTGCCTTGTGCACAATAGGAAGCTGAAGAGCTTGATAGACCTGAAGTAGAAATGGTTTGCTGCACTTAGAAAGCTCTAGGACATGTTCAAAAGACAGCCCTAGCCGCCTTAGATCCATTACGGCTTCACAGACTGGGTGGCTTGGACTTACAGAGTTCATTGTCGTTGGGGCGCGTTCGACTCCCGGAGGGGTGGTTTTATCGCGGTCTCTTTCTGCAAGATTGATTTTGAAAATCCATCACAAGTACGTGCTAATTGATGCAGTTTGTAATTTGTTATTGCGGCGTATTTGATCTTCAGAGGATTGGAGCTGCTCATGCCTTGGCATAGGCATTATTGTCTCGGGCTTCCTTATATACCTTGACTGCCATTCTTTTTAAAAAAAATTATTGCATGCTGTTTGTAAGAGGAGCAACTACTATGAGCTTTGCTATACCATGAGGAGCATAGCAGCATAATGTATGTCTTTACTTTGTTCTGTCAAGTCAGCATTATCTGATGCAATGAAGCTCACAAGAAGCAATTCCTTATGAGAGATTATTTTGATTGATTTTCAGAAGACATTCAAGTCGATATGAGAGATTATTTTGATTGATTTTCAGAAGACATTCAAGTCGATTTCTCATAGATATATTGCACAACTGCTGATATCGGTCGGAATAGGTAAGCGATTTAGAAATTTCTTGTCAGCTGTCACCACACAACAGACCATTTGAAGTGAAAACCAGAATATTTTGATGTTCTGCGAGTCGAATGCCAATATTACTCGCTCCATATCCCTGTGAAACCTGAAACAAAAAAAAATTGACTACCCAAATCTGGGGAAATCGGAATAATAACCTCAGCTTTTAGTATCAGTCTCAAACCGTACACCACCAACGGATAAGAAAATGTCAGAGTGGGATAAACCCTCCCATTTCAAGCCGGATCCAGAGATCAAAGAGGCGGAACTTGAAGATTTTATGCTGAACCACACGCAAGATTACCCCGTCAAGAACGAATTTCTATCAGTCCCTGAGGACGTACAGCTATCCCAAGCGTCTCAGCCGGAGTTCAATATTCAGAACGATGCGCGTAGAAATAGTAGACGACTCTCTGTATCTGGCGGGACCAATATGGAACGTAAGAGAAGAGATAATATAAACGAACGCATTCAGGATTTGTTAAAGATTATTCCTGAGATCTTCTTTGATGAGTCAAAGGACAAGTCGACGGGCACAAAGGACGGCAAACCAAATAAGGGCCAAATTTTGACAAAAACCATCGAATACATTCAATGGCTGCAGAATGAGGTTGATACTAAAAATAGAAAAGAGGTTGAGCTTTCGATAAAAATGCGTAATCTCGAAATTTCTAATAATGTGCCCCAAGAGAAGCGACTTAACTTGAGCCATACAAGCGCAGAGTATGGTTTGGGTGCGCTTGGTGTAGGCCCATTGGCTCAGAAGAAGGGTGGTTGATGTATTTGTGTAGTTATTGTATGATTATGACGGGTGGATAGTGAGTAGGAAAAGGGTAGGCTGAGTATTAGAGGCAGTGGCTTTGTGAGAATCAAAGTTTGGTGGCGCTGGGTATCGTAGGCTGTATGAAGGCTGGATTAGACTGCACAATACTAACGTATCAATGACTGGCGAGGTATTTTGGTTTGTCTTGCAACACCGTTCTTCTGGGTTTATATCATCATTTGCCATGAGTGTGCTAGATGTGCTTTCTGTCCATAACGTTGTTGCCGATTGGACTGACTCTCTCTATAGTTGAAGAGTGCGTATCACAATAATTACCAAGATGTGGTTCAATATTTGATTATGAGGACAAAAGTTTTGCTTGCAACTTGGTGAAGAGAAAGCCACTTCATGAGACAGAGCTGAACCTCTATCGGCGCTCCTTTGTACATGTTTATCTGCTCCACTGTAGGATGTGCTGCAGTAGATAATCTGCAACGAGTATTGCAAAGAGTAAAAGGTATCATGGCATAAGACTCACACAATTTGATGCAGATTATACACGCTCTTTATACTGCGACGTACATGAACCATATGCACGGATGACGCAAAGTGTTCGTCTAATAGGCTTGTTCTAACAAAGAGTGCAGGGGTCACAGAATGACAGCTCCAGAGGCCAGAGGTCCTGAGAGTGAATTCGGCGTCCCAAAACCCCTGCGAGTGATTATATCGAGGTATTGACTTGACTTATTATTGGTAGTGCTACACCAGAGATATCTCTCATTTAAAAATGGGGCTAACACCTTCTGCTTGCTATAAATACAACACAGAACCAATTATGCTTAAATCTTTATCAAAAATGATATAATAGTGATCTATACGAGCTAGACTCTGTTAAACTGTAGACTTAAGAATTCGTTGCCTAAAGGAAAAAATGACAGCTGTCAGACCTCTTAAAGATAGAAAGAGATCTTCGCGTGCTTCGAAGAGCAGTTGAATTGCGGATTACGCAACTAGCTTGAATTCGATCTAACAAATCAGAATTATCGTTTACTGATACACCCGCTATATCACCACTGCGATGATGCCACTAAAAAGGCAAATAGGTCGAAAGCTCAGCCGACCCGTTGACGCACCTCATCCTAGAGCTAGCATGCCACAATCAGCCGTTACGTTCCCATTTTCTTTTAACTGTCTTTCTGACTTTTTGTCATTGTGTTAAACCGAACCTTTTACATCAAGCCATTCCGTCATCCGTGCATAAACGTGCATATCGTTCATGTATGTCACAGTATAAATAGCGTGTATATCCTGCATCACTTCGAGTCGAATATACCTTAGTGCCATAATGCCTGCTTTGCTACATTGCGCCAAGTTGTCAATTATGTATGGACACCGCTTATAAATATCTCATGTTGAATTGTATACTGAGTGCACATACCCCAGACACATTATACTTCTAAAGGACAAATGTTGAAGCCGTAAAGATCAGAGCGAGCTGCCAACAAGTTGCGCTTACCTATCAACTTATAACAGACCTATGCTCAAATGATTGAGTATGTTTTTAAAGGTCCACTTCTTTTAAAGATGACTTTAAAATGTATCATGTTCACGTCCAGCGACAACGATTCTATGTACTGGAGCCAAACGGTGATGGGGGTTTTCATCAACCCATTTTAGAGTGTTTATATTAATCATTCTGACTGCTCTTCCGCCAAAAGTACTTTTTTATAGTTTTTCGTCCTCGGGCTCCAGTGATCGAGATCCTACCTTTTCCAAAATGCTCTTATTACTTTACATTTATTCAAGAATACCTCATCAACAGAGGAATCCCATAAGCAGAAAATTAGCTAAAGACCGTACCTCAAAACATTTACATGGCCTCACCTCACCCATCAATTACGCCAGCACATCATCATCGTCATCATCTAGATCCTCCACCTTGTTGAAACTGGTAAAATGCACCGGTCTGTGCAGCTCATGGTAGAAGGGAAGCGGCACGTCGAGCTTTAAGGATGTTTCTGCATTCGCGTTGAAAGCAGCTCCAAGGAACGCATAGTTCCACAATGACGTAGAAGGGACGAGAAAGAACCCCAGCAGACGATCAGTAATGAGCATTTGCTGACGGGAAGCAAAGTTGGCTGAAAAGTTGGATGTTCCGTCTCTTGTAGTGTATCCCCACGATATACCCTCTTTAGAGATGGTGTATGCGGTGAGCGAGACAGACCCAGTAGTGAATGCCACATTTAACGCAAGCGGCGGTCCCTCGAGATTGTAAGAGGATGCCAGCTTAGAGGCTGTGACTGCTTCAGCAGGAGTTATCTCGTTGGATTCGGTGCTTTGAGTGTGGATCCACCCGAGAGGCTCCAGTCCAGGAACAAGTTCATCCGAAACAGCCACATGAGCCATCTCAACGCTCGCCATACCGGGGAGCTGCGGAACAAGTACAAGACAGTGAATCTCCTTCACTTCTGGATGAGAAGCAGGAGAGCATCCGTATACCAGCGCTGCGATCTGGACCTTTGGGTCCGAGATCTGGGTGAATTTTTTCAGCAAATTTCTCGGAAGGACAAACGTTGTTTGTGAGTCCGATTCGTCTGCAACAAACACATTTTGGCATTTTAGCGGGAGCGCGGATGCAGCTAGAGCGCGAGAACGCCATTCTGCTTGAGAAGCAAAAGACGACTGCTCGTAAGCGGAGGTTGTCACGGTGACGATCTGCTCACCATGAACGTTTGTGGTTTGTGATTTGACAGCCACATTCTGTTGAGACGGTTCCTCTTCTTCCTGGCGCTTCGAGGACGGTGCACGGATAGTCTGACCCAGGATAAGATCACGGATCTCCGACTGAGTGAGAGCGTTGGCGTTGACGTTGTAGCGCTTGGCGTAGTCGACAAGCACCAAGTCTCTGAGGGAGGATTCGGCGTCGATCCACTGCTCTGGAGAGAGTTGTGGCCACAGACGGTTTGGAGGTGGAGTTCCCAGAATGAGCTGGGTCCGCTCCTCGTTGATGTGCGTGGCTCTCAAGATTAACACGGCTCTCGCAAAGGCTGTGAACGGAGAAACGGTGTTGAGCCAGTCGTCGTACAAGTTCATCAGTACCATTCGGGGTTCAGTAGCTTCCTCCACAGCGGAGCGAATCTGTCCCAGTTTCAAAAGAGCTGGAAGCGGCAGCTTGAGCTCCGTGGAACGAACAGCCGTGTTGGGGAAGTCCAACATATGCACTTCCAACGGATCCACCAGTCCGCTTCTCGCAGAAACAAGCTGAGCCGGTTGTTCCTCCTTCGGCAAGGATCTCACCAAAGCGGAAACCTCTTCTGCAGCTTTCCACTTCGAAAGCTGCGCCAGTCTTTTCTGGCCAGTCCACGTTGACGTGTGGATGATTTTCAAGAAAAGCTGACCGGTCTTGGGATTCACAATAATAAGTCCTCCGTTCACGGGCCGAGTAGCCACGTTTCCCTCTACAGTACGGTGTACAGAAACACGGTACACACACGAGTCGTCCACCAGCAGACACTGTCCGTTGAAGATGTCCCCGTAATTGGAAGACGACACCAGAGGAGCTGCGGGCTGGGACTGGTACAGTTGAAGCGCTTTACGAATCCGTTCTCTCAAAACGAACAGCGCGGGATTCTGCTTAGCCACCGCAGCCATTGCTTTGTTTAAAAGCGGTTTTAAGCCGGGAATCCAGTTCCCGTACGCATCGTGGGTGTTATAAGCCAGATCTAATGCCACCACAACCCCCGTGGGAGACGGGTAGGACGAATTGGCGTCGTGCGTGTAATCCAGATACTTTGCTCTTGCGTACCGCGAGATGTCGTGAGAATCGTAGTCCCCATACCGCAGTTGTACATCGACCCAGACCCGATCTGTGCTTACAGTAAAAGAGTCGGCCGAATCGTACATCAGACTGGGAGGAGACGCCCGCCATTGGACGGCTCCTTCGATCCTGATGTCCGCGCACGAGGAACTCATCTTGTAGGACTTTCTCGGGTGGATCGGCTCTTTATTCACCGATTCCACCTGCAATGTAGCCATTTCTCCGTCTATCGCCTGACACAGATCAAAAACCACGCTCTCATGGATTTTCTGCCACAGGTGCGCACGGAATATTTGAATCAGAGAGATCTTGAGCGTGGGGATCTTGCCATGCAAGAAAATACCAGTCAAGTCCAGCTGTACAAGAAACCCAACGTAGACGTTGGCCCTGTTGATCGTAGGAGACCACCACAGCGTGAATCTTCTGTTAGGGATCTGACTCAACCCGGACCGCTGCGCATTGGTGAGTTTACGGAATTTCAAAGTATCTTCAAAACCTGAAGCCTTCTCCCAAAACAACCCCTCCCACGACTCGAACCCGGTCCCTCTGAAAAGCGTGTGCTCCAAAATTGTATCGATCCCTCCCAGAGCCTGAATTACGTCACTCCTGTAAGCGTTCAAGTTCCATAGTTTGCCGTCGTGTCTGTTACTGGTCCACCAGAAATTGTTGTTGCGGCACACGCTGAACTGACGGAACTCTAACCTAATTCTGAAACCCTTGTCGTAGGCCAGAGTGTGTCTATCTCTTTGAAACAAAGTAGAGAGTCTGGGAAGACCGCGGTCCCATGACTGTTCGAGCTCCTCAAACCCGAGTCTCCGGTTCTGCTGCATAGCCTCCGCCCTCAAAGTGGCATACTCGCTCCAGACGCGTTGCGAGTCTACAAACTCATCCTCCCAACTCGCAATGTATCTGAAAACAGTGGGGATATGGTCTCCCGACATCCCGGCACGGAAATGAGTGATCCCGGTATCGGTCTGTTTGGACCAGCGTAAATCCGAGGCCGGAATCAAAACGTGCGATCCACTCAGCATACCCAGCCCGCCAAGTTCCTTCGGAGTGTAAAAAACACACGGTGGGAACCGCGAGGGCATCTTGGAATTGAGCCCCATCTTTACCCGCGTTTGTACTTTAGTCTCCCCCTTTACTACACTGTCCAAGATGGTCTCGGTGTTAACGGCGGCTTCTCGGAAATAAGCGAAAAGTCCAACAAGCACCGTGTTCCACCGAGCTGCCACTTTTGTAAAAGTTGTAGAACCTGACGACATCAGAATCTGTCTCACGCGAGCATTGAACTGTGCCACTTCTTCTTCCGATACTCTCAGAAAAGCGGTGGCTGTGCGCTCTTTGGTTACGGAGTTTCGTAAATCCCATCCACCCTCTCTGTGCGCATTGTCGTCTCGCACTTTAGGCAAGATTCTCACATCGAACCCGCACATGTTGAAAAGCAGGTTGGCGTTTTCGGCAGAGTATACACTGGCGAGCGTGTGGTGAGATTTCCAGTCGAGTTGAGCTATGGACGCAGGAATACGGCCTTGGAGCTCCCAGAAACATGCCTTTCCTAAATGCACATCGTGGCGCATGAGCCGCATGCGACAATCGCGTGGCCAGCACCTTCTGTTGGGGTAGTTGACGATATCCTCAAAATTTGGGTCCGGGTGATCTGTCAGGTAGGAATGTACCAGCTCGTCGCTTTCGGAAGCGGGAAACTGGAATAGCACATACACTTTGTCAACATACCTAGCGTACATCTTGATCGGGTGGTCTGTGCGAGATTGCAGGAAATTGTGAGGTTTCTCCACAGGTCCAGCCATTTCGTCAGCTCTATCTAGACCCAATAGCAACAGATCCACCATCAGCCCATAGTACTGCATTACAAAAGCAGAGAACTGTAGTCCCTTCAAAATTCCCTGAGCGTTCACGTGAGTCATGTCTTTGTAGCTGACGGCCACGTTGAACTTAGCTGTGATGTAGTCGGCGATGTTTGAGTCTACAATAAGGCGCAGCAGTCTGTTGAGGAGGGTCAAATCCACATTTTCTGCAAACTCGTCCAAAGAGGCCTGAACCATGACGCAGCTCTGTCCGGAGCTCGTTTCCCACACATTCTCCAGCGAGTTGATTCCCTGACACCACTTGTACACCAAAAGCGGCGGCACCTCTCCGTCAGCCGGTTTTATCCAGTTGGGGAAAAGCCCACGCTTGTCTGCTTCGTACCACAAGTACTGGTCGAGATACGCGTCGGTTATTTTCTCCAAAGGATCAACCTCATATGTCGGCACAAGGTGCGAGTGCAGATCCAGCATTTCCAAGCGCACCTCCTTGAAAACTCTCTGACTCAGCAAAAGCCGCTTAATTCGACTCAAACACTCGTGCGGAGAGTCGTATGCTTCTTCTATCAATGCCAGTTCTTCTCTCTGCGATGCATTAAGACGACCCTTGTTTCCGTAAACATCCTTCAAGTTCTCCAGCGCAAGCACAAGCAGCTTAGTGTCGTGCTTGTAGCTCTGAGGCGGGAACGGAATGGGAGAAAATTTGCGCGATTCGAGCCACTGTACCATCACGCGGAAAATGGCTACAGCCTCGTCTGGCTTGACAAATGGGCCCTCCTTACTGAACACGCTCTGTCTAGACTGCTCCTGCTTGACCCACAACCTTGTGAGCCTTCCCAGGTTCTTTTTAGCTACAGCCTTGTCTGCGGTAACACCACGACGGATTCTCTCTCTGTTGTGGTGAGCCACACTGATCCATCCTTCAGCCTTGGCCTTGATGTACCGTTCAATCACGTGTTCCACAGGAGCAGGCAAACCCGGCACCTTCCATGGGATGTTGGCCTTCCAACACCTCCACGCCTCACTTAAATGCTGCAACACAATACGCGACTTGCTCTGCTTGATCCCCTCGGGCATCATATCCAAGATCTCGTTCATCACAGCTGCGCGAAGCTCCAAATCGTAGTACGAGTCAACACGCTGTTTCGTCAACGACTTGACCACGTCACGTGACTGTCTCCCTTCGAATTGACGAGCCAGTAAATTGGAAAGCCATCTTTCGAGGAGCGGAATCAGTCCTCTGAGCAGATTTAGCCACACTCTCCATGCTGGGTGCCAAAACCCGCATCCGGCTCCTTTGCCAATTTGCTGGTTAAACCGGTAGTACACAACGTGTTTGAGATCTTTACATGCGCGGATCTGGTGCATCACCTTGTACTTGTATCGGTATATTCCTGTGAGCTGGCCGAGATGATTCAAAATGTAGTAGAGTCCATCTGCCAACTGGAACGCGTCCACGTTGCCTAGTCTAAATTGGACGTGGGAGTCTACTATGAGTTTTGTCATGCGCAATATTTCGCGCATGAGATGGAAAGCGTTACCGAACCGCGATCGTTTGCGCTCTTTTGTGGTGAGCGTCTTGGTAGGTTTCAGGTTGAAGTTGTAGTCCAAATGGAGGTACGTCAGCCCTTTCCTGTGGATCAAAAGGTTTAGCATGTTGAAACCCTGTTGACATACCTGCAGCCCGGCCTCGACCCAGTCTATGCGAGTTTGCTGGAAGAACTTTGTATTTTTCAGAGTTGGGAGAAGCCTTGTTCTTTTCACGTTGCGAGGTTTGGTTTTGTGGAGCTCGTTCAAAACGTAACCCTTGAGCAGCTTCTGATACGAGACGCGGACCTTGACTGGGTCGTCCCGAGGAGATCTGTGAAGATACCACTGTTTGATGAGGGGCACATCCTGGGCTCTTCTGGTGAGACCGCTGCGTTTGTTAAAAGGATGAGGGGCATTTAAAAGGCGTAGGCCCTCCGCAGTGCCTTCAGGCTGGAGGGATTCTTCAAAGGCAAAAGGATCGGAGACGGGGAGATCTGGAAGACTCCCCATCTGTGGGGCTGTTTCCTCCGCCAAGACTATAGGCTCGAAAGTCTCACTAAACTCAAAAGACTCATCTCCAAAACAACTTAACCCTTCAGAGTACCACGTCGGGTATACCGAACGAACAATCGAGTTATACAGAAAAGGAAAGGCTACACGGTGCTCTGTTTTTAGAGGAGTACGAAATATCACCCGATCCACAGCATTGAACTCACTGTAATCCTCGTCACCATCCTCCTTATAAAGCGGCTCGAATCTTGGACCACCGGGAATAGCAATATTTAAAGCCTTGGCCGTGAAAAAAGCCTTTTTGTCAAACATATGGAAGTAGTCGCCCGTTTCTCGATCAGCCACCAGCGGCGTTGCTAGCCTATACAAATTTGCCATTTGGTCCAGCTCAAGGGTCCAACTCTTGTACGATTCTCCATTCACGTTGTCAGTATCTACGAGTGGTTTCTCGTCATAAAACCACTCCATCACCGCTTCGTCCTCTTCTGGATCTAGCTCCATGTTGATACCGTCCGGAACCTCGAGCTCTTCAAGATTATTCATCCAGCTGATCACCGGTTCCTCGTCGTCAAATGGCGGGAACCGCATTCTCTTGAAATGCCGCCGGTCGCGTTTCTCTCTACGCATCATCAGCCACATCGTAGCCCATTGAGCTATATATACAGGCTCAATCACCCGAGGAATCTCATTTACAAACGTGATGGCTCCTGTAATGTGATAAACAACTTTAACCTCTTTTGTTTCCTCCCACGGTTGCGGCATGTTCTCCAAAAGCTTTAGCACCGCGTGCGGCATGTACCGCAATGATCCTAGGAAGACTCTTTTATCGTGACTGAACTTTCTCGATGAGAGATCCCCCTGATCACCTATAATCTTCCGCAGATGCTCCGGGGGCATCTCTACTTTGGTTGGATGAACTGTGCCTGACCTTTTATTTGCGGTGGGCTTGCCGTACCGAGTCTTTTGCGTCAGAAGCCATTGTTGTTTCCTCTTTAGCAGCAGGTCACTCTTTCTGGACTGCGATGACGGCATTCCAGGAGGTGGAGGCGGTCTCCCTGATGGAGGCGGCGGAGGAGGTCTCGTTCCCATTCCAGGAGGAGGTGGTGGTGGAGCCCCGTTGCGCTTGAACCCAGGCGGTGGAGGAGGGATGTTCATTCTTGAGTGCAAATGTGTGTGAAACTTTTGTAGGTGACCAAAATGTTTTCTGGCAGATGGTGTGTGGGCGAAACATTTATCGAGGAGTTTCGTCGATAGAGGAATTGGGTAGATGTTTTATTCTTTTTTATAAGCTTCTGAAGAATGAGTAGATATTTTTCAGTGACATAGGAGCAGTGGGAGGGTATAAAAATCCTCTGCGGGAGCTGGTCTACTTCTTTTTTTCTACCTTACGGGCACCATTTGAGTCATTCAAGAAAGAACCTGAAATGGCGTTCAAGACATCATATCAACTGACCCAATCTACTGCGTATAAAGCAGCAGGTACTAAGATCATTAGCTGCGATTTACTTTTATGTTGTATGACGCTTCAATTGGTTTGCCTTATTTTGTGGCTCAATTGAACCAAACGCTATCCTCACAATTGCATGGGACGCGATTGATGAATCGCAGTTCAGGTCCATAATACTGCGAAAAAGTTGCTCATTCGCTGACAGTGCAGTCATCGAATGTGTCCAAAAAGAAACTCGAAGGAAACTTCTGATCAGTACAACCAGATTTAAAAATGTCGCAAAACTGTCAGAACTCGATTGCCAACTCATCATTTTGATCAATCGCTCGCGTATCACCTATGCTTTTTAGCGACCGCAAAGGCTCGCTTAGTAGAGAATATCAAACCGAGGGCATATTCTGATCATGACCTATTATTGTTCACTGGAGGTGGATGTACCTTACAAAGACCCATGACATAATTCCGTTTATCAAAATCGATGGCTCACTTTGGTGCAAAGTTCTGATGCGCACGTTCGAAAGGTAAATTGGCAGCTTTATGAGGTTATCAGACGATTTTCTGGCTAATAACAACTCGCTTGGTGGGAAATGACCCGTGCTTCAAAAGTATTTTGTAATAAGCTGTGACCAAATCTCTGGTAAATTTGTGGCTGCCGTCTAAGCGGCATTCCTACTTGCTTAAAAAGACTTCAACAAACTTGAAACCCATAAAGAACGGCATGGATATCTCCAAGGTCTGAGAAAATTATGCGGCAACTCATCTGGCTGATCTTTTACATGGAGCTTGATCGATTGAAGTGTACCTATTAACAAGTAGATAGATTATTTAGGTGAACTATGTGATGGAAGTTGAAAAGAAAAGAAGAAAAAAAAAGAAGCTTTCTCACCAGTTTTTATTGACAATTCATAGAGGAATTTAAATTGGCTGAAGGTTTATATATGAATAAAACAAAATAGCCCTACTAGATGAGTCAATTTTGGTAAGTCGTTATATAAACGAGTTTCAATCCCATCAAGTTAGATTGGCAAATAACTTTCGTGATCTTTATTCACTGACACACCATGATATATATCCAGCCAGGAAAAACGAGATACTGATGCCATACAATCTCAAAGTCCTGACGACATGAAACGAATGGATATTTACAATCAGCCAGCGAGGACACCGAACTACAACCCAACAACTAGATGCTAATTTTGGTTCACCTTTTTACACTCACCAGTGATAGTGTGTTGTATTGACCAAAAGTACATCATCGGATATAAAATTATTTTGTATATTGATTCAATGGAACTTGTGAGTGGAAAAAACCACCTCCTTTTTGAAGAGAACCGTCACCCATTATAATATGAGCCAATGTTTCATAAGTGAAAGTTATGAATATATTATAATAAAATGGTAGAAAAAAAAAAAGATTAATCAAGCTAAAAAATCTATTCTATAGTCTAAATACTCTCCACCATGATAACCTCCGCTCTCTTTTCATATTCATTTTTGTTGTCCTTAAACTCACTCTCCATGCTGGAGAGACACCGTTTCAGGATCTCCACCTGCCGAGCCACGTCGCCCATCTTGCCTATGACTTTGCCGTTACCTTTTACAAACCCGTAGATAGAGTAGCGCAGTCCGACGGATTCGCAAAACTCAATCACAAGCGGCTGCATGCGTCTAAAATTGTGGCGAGGAACACGAGGGAACAGGTGGTGGATAGCCTGGAATTGCAATCCGCCATGAAGATAATCCAGCCACTCAGGACAGTCAACGTCCATCGAGGTGCGCAGCTGCTTACACGGGAACGACTCTGACTGGCCCAAGTCTGATGTGGACATGCCAAAGTGTGAGAGGGTGATTTGCACATGAACAAGCATAGTGGTAATGTGCGAAATCATGATGAAGATGAACCTTTCCTTCCCAGTGGGTATGCCACCTACAGTTACATAGAAAAACCAGTAGCAAAAGAAGATCAACCCAACAAGCTCAAGGTACCTGAACCAAGCGGCTTTTCCCTTCTTTGGGCCTTGCCCCAGTAGAACATGGGTCCATGCAAGTCTATACAGGTTGAACCTTCCAAAACAAAGAATCGGGTAGTACATGTAGTTCTGAATAGCTACAAGTACACTGGCAAACTTGTCAAAGTAGAGGTACTTTTCGTAATAGGTTGAGTATACGTCTCCCAGTAGTCTTGAGCTGACTGCGAAAAAGGGCAAATGCTGGATATCCGGGTCGTGAATGGGATCATTGGTTACCAGATGGTGTACGTTGTGATTTCTCTTCCACCATCCTAAGGAGAGCCCTCCGACGAAATCGGCAATGAGGATCCCAAAAATATTGTCCAGCTGGTAGTTGTGAGTGATGCCGATGTGCCCCGCGTCGTGGGCAATAAATACAAGTTGTTGCCAGCAACATCCCAGAGAGAATGCACTGAGATAAAGATGGTTTGTCTTGTAAAAAATGGCAAACCAAAGGAACAGAGACCCGATCCTACACATCTCTTTGACGTACTCGATATATCTACACTGATAGAAGCCTTTCGCTATGATTTCCCTGTGCAGTTCGTTATACTTTTTGGAAATGTCTCTCTGGGTCTTGTAATCTAAAGACGGAAGGCTTTGAATGTCTTTTCGGACTAAATCATTGTCAAAGTTATCTATAACATCCTGCGGATCACGTACGGCTGATAAGGGGAAAATATCAGCCGACGGAATCACTCCAGCACTCACTTTAGGAACGATTCCCATAAAACCATTTCCCTCGGCTCCCTGAATAGGAGGAATCATGTTTTCCCAGGGCCACTGACATGATCTACCGATAGAGAAGCGGGTAAAAGTTTGCTGAGTTTCGTCACAATGGTATGCGTTCATTTCGTCGGTAGCATCTCTTCCAATCATATGTTGCACAGCCTTGTCACCGCCAGGATGCCTGGGAAGCCATCCTGTGAGGTCCAGAACATCCCCGTCATACAGAACAATAGCACGTCCTTTGGAAATGAGCTCGGCAATTTTCGAGCGAGGTACCGAAGGTTTCATGAATTGTGGGGTGATTCTAGATGAAGGTGTGTGGGTGGAAGATATCGAAGTGAGGTGGAAGAGATGTGAAAATGTATTCTAATGGTTTTGAGAAGAGAATGGGAAAAATGGGGAAGTGAAAACGGCCGCTAAAGAGCCGTATTTTCCAGATTACATTTCAATGGATACACTGTGAGAATGATGTAAGGTTGCCGCAGTTGCGGTGAAGTTCTAGAACACTTCGTGCCATAGTCGGTACATATAATTAACTCACAGCAGACATTTAATAGCTAAGATATTCCTTTAAGGTGATTGCGACGAACCGCAAGCCGAAAAACATGCACGGGTAATCACGCTTTGAGCCTAACGCTGGCGTAATGCCCCAGAAATCCTTCCTGGTAACTCTAATGTAAGATATTATTCCCAAAATTACAATAAAGCAGGCAAGAGTAATATCCACCCTGTTGCACCATACTCTGAAAACGGGCTAAAAGCCTCGTATGGCATGAGCCATATTCTCCAACCATCACACAGTCCTTTCAATATTTTACCTGTACTCAGAAGGCTGCTCGAAAGACAGGTTTAATCGCTTTCTTTTGCTGCTTTTTCAAATTCCAAAATCCTCTCTCGACCCGAGATTTTTCAATATGTGGTCATATGGTGCATCAGAATGCTTAGAAGCCAAACTATTTACTCACACTGTCGGGATCCACGGTGTGGAGTCAAACTCTGATCCAATCTCATTAACAGACACTTATACCCAAGAGGATGCTGTGATGTTGCGTTCTCTTGAAAAAAAGCGGGGCATTCAAGGTTACAAGACAAACCTGGCTCCGATGGTCACAGCTTAGGATGGAACGCAATCCTTGATGTTGAGAGATTTTGGTTTGATGCTCTTGGACTCGTCAAACGTACTTTGACCAACAATTTCACAAGGCTGGAAGCTGACGACTTTTCTTGTCGTGTTTAAAATGAAAGAGGGGAATAGGTCTTGTTCAACTTTTCGACTCATGGTGTGCCTCTTCTGTTATGATATCATCCATTGACCTGGAAAAGCTGAAAAAAGAATTTGACTATTCAGCCTTTGTGGGCTATGGCAGGGCTCAATCCGAGTACGTCGGTCGAAAGGTCCAAGGGTGATTGATTAAAGAATCGCCAATCACACAAAGGTGTGACGAAAAAGAAGATTCAGTGAATGAAAAAAGAAGCAAGTGCATCGTACCAAAGAGATGATCTAGAGACTGAAGGCTGCCTGTATTCTATTTTCTGTTCTTTATTTTCTGCTACGTATTTAAAATTATATGACCTTTGATTTTCAAATCAAGCCTCAACTATGTGTTTTGGAGCCCGATTAGTTGAATCTAATCCGTATCCATTACTTGCCTGAACTCGCTCTAAAACTTTCCCAACATCTCCAAAAAGTGCGATCATCATTTCTCAAGCCAATTGCCAGAGTCACCCTTGGCCTCTAGAAGATTTCGACAAAATCATCACTCTCGTCGGAAATTTGATTTACCGTTTCGCAGGAGGCAGATGGTGTGACGATGAGCACCATTACCTTCTTCGAAACGTGTTTATCACAGAAAAATTAACTGCACGCAAATTTTAATCCGCGAGTTCTGATCACCGAAGCTGGATCTAAAAAAGAGTGTAGAAACTTGAGAATATTTTTTATAACTTTTCAATTTTGTAGTTCGACTGCTCGCCATTGGCCGCACTACGTCGCGAACAGAACTCCAAAATGGTGAGGGCACTACCTTTGTTCTAACCCAGATTTCGTAGAGAAAGCTTTAAGGCAAGCAGATTCCAAGCCAGCAGCTCTTCTTTCTCTGCGGAGCTATACAGAATTGAAGACATTCCTCATGATTGAAATTTTCTAATCAACAGTATTAGGTGGGAAAATGCTTAAACAGTATGATTGATAGACAATGTCTGCTCTCGATTCCAGGAGCACCTTATCAAAGTGCTCCATGAACTCTGAGGTGATGGTAATCTCCAAATTTACCATGATACGTGTATGCAAAGAAATCTGGTCGCGCACTACCTACTGCATATCTCGAGACGGTGGGAGGATGAGCATCATCAAGTTCTTTTGGAACGTGTCTAGTTGAGAAAGTTTTACCGCACCTCAATTCCAATTAATATTTTTCGATCACCGGAGCCTGATTTAAGTTTCTTGTCAAAACTCTAAAATCTGCGTTTTTTAAGGTTTTCAGTCTTGCAACCGACGAGGACACCGAACCACAACTCAACAACTAAAAGTTAATTCGTTAACCTTTTTACAGATACCAGTGTCAATGGCATTAACATTTTGGTCAATGGACTCAAATACAACACAAGAACATTAAGGGATATATAGTTATTTTGTATATTGATTAAATGGAACTTCACTGTGAAGAAAAAAAAGAAATGGTAGACTGCGTCTTGGGCCTCACTGTAAATTTTTGATCAAAATAATTAGAGCACCACCGTGTTTGGCACTTCAGCCGCCTGTTTAGTAGAGAAATTTTCACCGCACGTAGACTCTTATTAGTTCGTTATGACCGCCGGAGCTGCAGCTTGAACTTTTTTCAAAACACCCAAATTGGCGTTTTCCGACTTCAATTTTGCAAGTCGACTGCTCGCGGAAACGAAGTCTCGAAATGGTTGGAGCACTACCTTTTAAACGCACGTTCAGTAGAGAGAGTGTTCTGGCACGGTACAGCTCTGCTTTTTCGGCGGAATTCTTTGAAACTGAAGGAATGATCCATCCAAATCTCTAAAACTACGTATTAGGTGACAAAAAAATTGGTCGAATTTTGTGGGGTGTAAGAATGTTTATCTCGAGAGCTCTTGAGCCTTTTTTATAGAATGTGGTTTTATTTGTGTCGGACGACTTGGTCTTGTCGTCCTTAAGCTAACATTATATATCTTGCCATTCCCGGCAATCTCCGGATTCGCTGCGGCATTACCGCGGGTGTCCCATATGTTGAGTCCGGTGCGGCGCACATCCCACGCTCTGGTTCTGACACTTCTTAGCATGCTCCCATTTCCTACACATATGCGGACTCAACGCCTTGATATAACTGTGTTGTGGCTGGGCCTCAGGATTAATTCCGGGAAGAACCGAAAAAAAGTTATCGTTTTTTTCGCACTAATATTGTCTCTCCACACTATAGTCCTTTGTGTGACCGATCAATTGTTGTTGATGATGTTCTAATCTTGCTTTCTACTGCCTTTGGCCATACCTTTACTGATCTCACCAGTTCAGCACGACAGAAAAGCTGCCCCCGATTGAATACCTGATTGACGTGTGTTTTCAAAACAGGTAGTGAGGTTGATAAGGTTCAGTCCAACTGATACAAGATACTCCCTCAACGGTATATTGAATTACATGAACTGTGTGCACCACCACGCACGCAGAGCGGAATGGGTTCATCTAAAGCATTTATTCAAACATCCTCGATCACAGCTGTCAAGCTTACATACATACTCCTACAATACGGTAGACAATGATGTCTGGGAGAAGTATGGAAGGGGGATAAATGTTCGGGATGGAACATCGGTTACTTCCTAGAACCTACATAGCAAAGAAAACAAAGCAGATTTTGTTTAGTCTCCAATTTAGCCCCCAGATCAGCTAATGCTTTTCGCTGGTTCTCGGTTTCTCTTATTCTTGAAGCTACCAACCGAGCCACGTGTAGGTCTTCGTTGGGCTCACTCCGGATAAATCATTGAATGGCACACGAAAAATCACACCAAACTCTGAAAACTGAAATTCGATTGATACATTTTCAAGGGTCAATGGATCATTACGAGGTGCATGCGAGACGGAAAGTCGGAGCAATTCAGCGGCCCTTTTCTCTTTATCCACGACAAGCTAGGTTTTCGATCGAGAAGAAAGGGCGAACCCCATTCTTTGCCGTTGTCAATAGGGTGACTGAGAAAGGGCCCAGGCCATGAAAAGCCGAACTGTATTTTCTCGATTGACAAGAGCTGCTTGCACTTTGATGTTCGCAGATTTTTCGGCGAAACCACTGCTCTCACTAAGAAAAAGTTCTCCTAATACAAGGCATGATACACAGACTCATGGTAGCTGGCGTCATCATCACCTGAGTTCATTTCGGGAATCGAAGTTTGAGAAATATTCCATATCTACTTTGCTCAACCACTTTTCCCGTTGGCCTAGTTCTTACAGAACATGAGCCTATATCGAGACAGTCGCGAACCATGTCACTGCGACAATGATAGGGACAATGTTGCAAATGCCCAACGGTAAGTGCTTACTCCTCTTGTCCTATAGTTGGCTTCATTCTACTAGAATGCATTAATTCGAGTCTTTTGACTTGCTTGTGCGCACTATTACAGAAGAGTAGCTTCTCATCAAAACAACCTAAGGCTCTTCATCGGAACTATTCATCCTCTCCAGTTTCTGACGTTTATTCTCTCGTCTTTTCCTCTTGTCATCCCCATAACTCTTTATATCGGTAGTACGCTTAGCGTTAGCAATAACCTTTTCCATTCTACCCAGCTCCTCTACTCTTCCCAGCTTTTCAGGATCATTCCTCAGTACAAACTTGAAATCGTCAACACCTAGCTTACTCTTTCCTGTGGACTTCGAGAAATAGTTCGCCTCTTGGCAGACATCTCCTATATACATCATCAGCACATCTTCCAGAGTGTGGACCGTCTCCAGGTTTGGCAGCGACGAGTCGCCATGAGCATACAATAGCGATTTTACATCGTTTGTGAAGATGTGTCCATGCTTTCTTCTTGGTGTCATATGAGGTGTGCGGATATATTTGAAGAGATTACCAGAGGTCTTTATCAGGATTATTTTCTCGCAAGAGAATGTCTGATATATATGTAGCTTAGAGTGAGAGAACAATACTTCTTGGAGATATGTTGAATGTGACCCCTTGACAATTTATAGCTACTTTTTGAGAGTCTCTAGAGGACCGCTTCTACGATTGGTTCAATACGCTCGATATCTTCTAAGATTCTCTTGTCTGAAGCTCTCTGAGAGGGTACGTCGCCACTAATCATACGAAGTGAGCATTTCTGTTTTCAAATTGTTTGAGAATGCCAGAAATCAGACCAATTAGATCTTTTGTTAATTTCTTCTCATTGCACTCAAACATAGATAAATGCATACACTGAGGGTTTTTGCCACAGCCCTAGTTATTGCCCGTGACAAGAATTGATAGACCGTGATTCATCCAAATTTGATTGCTATAATACCTAAAAAGCACTTAACAAGGTACCTCTTTCTATTGATTGAACAATATATATAGTGTGATCAGGACGCGGAAAACAACCAGGAAAAGCTTTATCTGTTGAGCGATGAGTTAAATCAATTTTGCCCTCTCTATTCACATTAGCTCCTCCTGAGGGACAACCATCTCCTCTATCATATATTGTCATCCCCTCAACACTCATAGATCCACCTTGTACAGATTATCATCGGTGACTTGCACGTAATCGAGTCTTCCGATAAACTTGTTCCAGTAGTAATTGATGCGTATGAGAAGCACGTTGTAGAGCATCTTGGGAAACTCTTTGTAGGCTCTGAACATGATGTAGAAAGCATCTTTGACCTCATCGAGGGCACCTTTGAAATCCTCCCACAATGAGTCGGGATTTTTTTGGGTTGGCTTTTTATGACTGGGTTGCTGCTTCTCCAGAGGCTGCTTTTTGACAAGTTCATCCTTTTCAGGCTTCTCCGTTTTAGGTTTTTCTAATTTTTTAAACTGCTCTTCGAAGGGCATTCCAAATGCAGGAGGCGCTTCTTCCTGGGGATTCTCCTCATCAATGAGAGCCTGTTTGAATAGACGCTTAAAATTCTCCACAGAGGCAAGCGATTTCGAGAGTCTGTCGAGAGTATTTACAAGTGCGATAAGTTCTGTTTTGCGCAACTTGAAATCGTTCGAATCATCCAATTCAAACAAGATTTTCAAGCATGTGCCGTAACCGGTTGTCTGAAGTTTCCCCCACAGTCTGCACCTTTCACAATGGATGCAGTCCATGATTCTGGAAACGTTTCTAAACGTTGACTTGAACTCATCTTTCAATTGTGGGTTGGTGGAGTCTTGAAAAAAGACGGATTCATCGAAAAGGTGGGTTTCGTTCTCGAAAGGAGCAACCAGCTGCTTCAGCTTATCTTTCAACTGAGACTCCTCAAGCGAGAATTCCCGCTCCTCGCAAAATTCAAGAGAGTCCAAAACACCAGATTGTACCAGTTTTTGCAAAGATCTCAACACCAAGACATAATTCAAGTAAACGTTTTCCAATCTGTCTGGGAAATCGCCCACTTTGAACATGAACTCACGCAAGTTGGGTAGAAACTGCACGTCGTCTCCGATTTTCGTCAAGTACTCGTTGGACAAATGAGTTGAAATGGAGGAATGCAGCCCACTGATGATCTTGTAAAAGAAATTTTTCTCCAAGCACTGTTCGCTTGCATCACTAACGATATTCTCCAGCTGGTTCTCTTTGCCTATTTGAAAGCAGTTTTCATCGTAGATAGCCTTCCAAATCTGGAAAGACTGAGCCCCTCCGTATCCTGTGAAACGTTCAGGGTTCTCAATCAAATTGACATATACACACTCTTCGTCCTGCGCATCAAGCTCGCAAAATCCGTCCAACGCATCCACACATGCCGGAGACGGTTCTGACTCAGTCTTAATTTTACCAAGAAACTCTGGCTGCCAAATCTCGGGCAACTGCTCCCAGTGCTCGATGGTATCGACGGCACACGACTTGTGCATACAAACTCCTGCATCATCCCAGAAGGGACACGATTTGAAAAGATTTAGTTTGTATATCTTGAAAAAACTCTCCTCTATGAGTGTAGTCAGTGTGGGCCGTATCTGAGAGTTTATTTCTGCCAATTTTTCAAAAGAAACGTCTGGCGACTCTTTCAAGCTCGAGCTCCACCATTTCCGATCAAGCAGCGGGGTATTGTGGAAATCATGGTAAGGGAAAGCTGCCGCAGCGAGCAGCGCAAATTGCATTATTAGGAACAGGTGCTTCATGACGAGTGGCAATGAACTTTCGGGGGTTTATGCACCTTTGGGATATATATATGTTTTGTGTAAGCCACGTCACCTTAAGGGTGGGCTGACAAATGGAAATGCCACGTATGTCCGCAAGTAAGACTGAGCTATTTTTGTTATTTAGTACGTAGGTTCTGATTGGCGTTTCTTCAAAAGGCGTCAGAATAAAACGGATACTCTTTCTAGACTAGATAAAATGGACTGTCTCGGCCACCAAGGGGATGTAGATGACGAAGATAACCTCCCCTTTTATGCTTATTTAGTCGGAGAGGTGGTATTATTATCGGCTCGCATGAGTAGAGATGAAGTGACGGTTCAAGAGGACCACTTTAAAGCATAAAATACTGCTCCTGGGAGCTGTCAAGGAAAAGAAAGAGGATGATTTACTGGGAACGATCTCAGCATATAATCGCTTTGCAGCAAATGCTAAAGAAATAAGTCATCGTTTAAAAATGCTTTGCAACGTCGTGTCATATCTATCTTTTTATGACTCGTCTAGACTTGTCAAAAATTCTCCCACCATGAAAAGTTCCAGGGCTGCTTGGAACTCATAAGCGGCTCACTGGGTCCGGTAGCCTTGATAACTCCGATTGGCGACAATACGTGTCACAGCGGGATTACAATCTCAAAGAAGATTTGCGTATATTAGCTCTTGGCTTACACTATCTAGCCTATGTAGACAAAGACATAATGGCATTCACCATGTCACCGTCGTGTTCTTTCAAAGCCTTAACAGCTTTACCTCTGGAAACGTTTGATTGCTCCATGACAAGCTCAATGTCGGCTTCGTCAACGCCGGTGGCATCAACTTCTTCGGTCTCGTCTTCAGCCTCTTTCTCCACACCACCGGAAGCGGCAGCAGCCTCCAAATCAGCTGTGATGGAAGCTGGGTCCTTTGGAGCTCCCTCTTCTGGGGCAGCAGCTTCTTGGGCAGCTTGTTGAGCAGCAGCAGCTTCGGCGTAACGCTTGTTCAAGTCATCAACCTTGGCCTCACCGAAGACAACATAAGCTCCGGCTGGAGATTTGAAAACTTCTGGAGACTCAATGGCAAGGATGTAGTTACCCTTTCTCTTGAAAGTTACTCTGGTGATTCCTGGAACTTGCTTCAGTCCAAGCTTGAGCAAAGCCTTTCTGGCCTTCTTTTCATTCTTAGAAAGAATAGACACTTCAGCGCCTTCTGGGATCTCTTCGATTTTTTGTTCAGACATGGTGATTTTTTCAGTTGAAAAAGTTTGAGTTACCCGCACAATATATTTTGCGCGGAAAGTATGAGGTGCATATAGCCTGCATAAGGCCCCCCGTTTTTGTTAGATGCCTCAAACGGCATATCCGCTTTCTTGGTAGATGGCTCTGCTATTGAATTTGGAAACAATTTTGCCGAATGGATGGATGACATATATTCGATGTGCAACATCTGTTGTTCATTTTGGTAGCCCGATGGCTGAAACAGACGCTAAAGAGGTACGTACCAAACTATTAAGCACATCACTTTTCTTGTTTCTTTCACTCGTGATGTGCTGCAGTGGACAGTGTGGGTGAGTATGTCTCGGTGCGAGAACATATTCGCCATTCTGTCAACAAGAAAGAAAGCTGAAGTGACCGCCGTCTAATCTTTGCGATCATTCTGCCCCGTCCCGTATGCCCACGGAGCTCTCTAACCGTCACCACCCGGTAACTCCTCAGTACCTTGACAGATATCAATATTCTCAGCCTTCTTCTCAACGTTATATATTTGATTGAACTTAGTGCTCAACATACTTTGTAATACTGGGCATTCAGCGCTCCACAGTGTATGGGAGCGGAATCCTTTCAAGAACGCCTTTGCTAAGTCAGAGAGGTTTTGGTGATCAGAAACAATGTGTTGAAACGCCGTTCGCGGATCTTAAGAAATGTGCGCTATGCATGCGGCGTGACGAATCACTCTCGCATGTGATCAATCATTGTCTAGTGGTTCGGGTCTTCTGAAATTATCTTTCCAGGCACGAGCCCAGACAGCAGCTCAATTTGAAACTAAGGGCCCATGGACATAACCACAGGATACAGACACTTCTAAGCTACAACATGCTTCTCTCATCAACCCTCTTTACTAGAACCAAACGACGATATGGAGATGTGATCCCTAGATCACTCTCTGATGGTGTTTAGACTGTGTGGATTACGCAGAAGAGCAAACATATGATCAATCATCGCTTGGAAAGGTTTTTGAGAGAAGCCGATTAATTCAAAATTGAATTCAAACGAGAAGGAAACAGACAACTTGATACAAACCAAACCAAACATAATTTTCCAAGGTTGGAGGAACCCAAGAAGCAATTTCCTGGCTGAACATCGATTTGATCGGTTGAAATGTACCTATCAAGTACATGGTATAAGTTATTTAGATGATTTGTACAATGGAACTTTCATGTGAAAAAAAGAAAAAAGAAACAGAATTCACCAGCCATTTACTCGTGTAGCGGCAAATTATCTATTTAGGAAATGGTCTTTTCTATTGAAAAGAACTCAACTAGGAGACGTGAGAGAGCGTATCAAAGAGCATTGGGTTCGTGTTCATGGCAAAGATGAGGCTCGTTTGATGGGCGCATTTTCTGGCCCTTGATTGGTTCATCGACAAAATTATCTTTCTCGCTGCATATTCCAACGGAATTATTAATTCTGGATTGAATACCCCACGCCTGATCTTGACATAACTGAATATGATGAACAATTTCATTTGTTCGGCCAATCAAGGATAAAGCAATCGATCACGGCTAAGATAAGCCAAGCCTTTTCCAAGTATATGGATAAACAGTAAGCGAAAGCGCCCCGGAAAGTATGGCTGTCCCCGTGAACTAAACGTTCGGTGACAATGCCGGTTTGGTACCCCATGACTCCTAAAATCAGAATTAATTAATGAAAATGCCGATAGAGAAAGCATTTTTCCAACACGGAATGGCCCTGCGGATAAGTAGAATCATAACTGTGGAGAAAAGGTTAAATACTCTGTAACTGATCAACGTTTTTTGAAATCGTTGAGTTTGATGCTTCAAATAATTGTCCATACAAAAAAGGTGGCAAAATGAAGGCAGGATCAGAGGTTTAGAAAAGTAGCTGCTGAATATGGCCAAGAAGGAAACCAAACATGCTCTGCTTTGTGCTCTACTAACACGTCAAGATCGTATTTCAAAGACTGTTTCCCCTTTTCATATTGTTCATCCCAACTATTGCCAGCCATAGTTCACCCTATGAGTCCGTCATAAAAGACAAGACCATTTTATCTAAAAAAAACTCAATAGAAAAGACAGATATCCACAATGGATGGCCTATACCATATAGCTTATAATATTTGGTATTTCTCATGCCCACTCCAGCTGTCCAGAAACGTAGAAATGACCCCCCGTGGAAATACCGTCATTTCTGAGGGCATTTCAATCAATCTTCAAACTTACAAATACACCTTCCCGAATAGACTGGTTGTCGCACTACCGTAATGAGCTCACGGGGGGACTTTGAAACCAGTTCCAACAGTCTGGAGACAAAAGATGAAAAGAACAACGATAACAAAGAGCTCAGACCGATGGGTCTAAAGGAGAAGCTCCAACTGTATGCTTATCGCAGAGGCGTGCCATTTGCTACGGTTCCCCCCCATATCAAAGAAGCACTTAGAGTAAGAAGTCGGAAAATATACATCGGAGAGCCTTTGCCGGACGATCTAATGGACAAGCACGGGAATCCGCTAACGATATATCCCAGAAACAAAATAAGAACTACTAAATACACCCCGCTTACATTTATACCTATGAACTTGGTTATCCAGTTCACGAATGTGGCCAACAGTTACTTTCTGCTAGTTGTTATTCTGAGTGCTTTCCAGATTTTCGGTGTTTCCAGCCCTGGGCTGGCGGCGGTTCCGCTTATAGTCATTGTGTGTATTACGGCCATCAAAGATGCTTTCGAAGATTATAGGCGGTTTGTTTCCGACACGGATCTTAACAACTCGCCGATCCATCTTTTAACCGGGGTTGAGAATGTAAATGCTAGCGAAGATAAAGTAGGTCCTTGGCGGGGGTTTAAAAAAGCTTGTACTAGAGGTTTAGTTAAATTTGCCAGTCTATTCAAACCGCGGAAGGAGACGAAAATGCCACTTGATGAGGCTTTGACTAGACAGGAGTCCATTGTAAACGACGATGGTATAGTCAGTGCCCGACCGTCTGATGTGCGGCAATCGGTCAACAGCAGACACGGGATGCACTTATCCAAAGTTTCGCCCAACTCTGCTGTGAATGAGAATGTGCCCGTTTCCGGAAATGCAAGGTTTCGCAATAAGTATTGGAAAAATGTGCTTGTGGGAGACTTTATAAGGGTGCGAAACAACGAAGAAGTTCCGGCGGATATAATTTTATTATCCACATCGGACGCTGAAGGGTCGTGCTATATTGAAACAAAGAATTTGGACGGAGAAACCAATTTAAAAGGGCGTAAATCTCTCCAGTGCGGAGACGGTGTAAAACACGCTGCTGACTTGGAGAGAATGCAAATGTTAGTTGAAGTGGAGCCGCCCAATATGGATTTGTACAAGTTCAAAGGGGTCGTTTCTTATAATGACAAAAAGGAACCGATAACAAATGAAAACGTCTTGCTGAGAGGGTGTACGTTGAGAAATACGAAATGGGCTTTGGGGATAGTTGTTTATACGGGACCTGAAACTAAAATAATGCTCAACAGCGGGGTCACACCTACCAAGAAATCTCGCATCTCGAGAGAACTCAATTTGAGTGTGGTGATCAACTTTGTGCTGCTGTTCATCATGTGTTTTGTGAGTGGTCTTATCAATGGTCTGTTTTATGACAGAAGCAACACATCGAGGGTTTATTTTGAGTATGAAGCATTCGCTTCTACTTCTGCAGCCAACGGGGTGATTGCTTTCTTTGTCACCCTTATCATCTACCAGTCGCTTGTTCCCATCTCTCTGTACATCTCCATTGAGATTATCAAAACTATTCAGGCAGCGTTTATTTACGGTGATCTGAAGATGTACCACAAGGACCTGGACTATCCTTGCACTCCCAAGACCTGGAACATCAGCGATGACCTGGGCCAGATCGAGTATATCTTCAGTGACAAGACAGGCACTCTGACTCAGAATGTTATGGAATTCAAAAAGTGCACGGTGGGTGGAAAGTCGTACGGCCTTGCCTTTACGGAAGCGCAGCAAGGAATGCTCAAGCGGCAGGGGGTGGATGTTGTCGCGGAGTCGGAACGGATGACGAGCCTGATTTCTAACGATCGTGAGGAAATGAGGAAACTCTTGAAAGGGGAACCTGTTGCTGATGGAGAGACTGTTAACTTGTCCAGTTTTGTTAGTAGCGAGTTTGTTAGAGATATCACCCACAACGCGCGGTTTCTTTTGGCTCTTGCGCTGTGCCACACGGTTTCCCCCACCGTGGAGGACGGCCAACTTGTCTTTCAAGCAGAGTCGCCCGATGAGAACGCACTGGTCTCTTTTGCTCGCGATATGGGATACACAGCTTGCGAGCGCACGCGGAACGGTTTGGTGGTGGAAATCAAAGGAGAACGTTGCTTTTTCCCGATTCTGGCCGTCATACCTTTCTCCTCGGCCCGCAAGCGTATGTCTGTCGTGACGGAGGTTGATGGTGAGGTTGTTGTCTTTACAAAGGGCGCCGATAACGTTATTTTCGAGCGCCTGGATAAACAAAACGAGATCCACCAGAAAACAGCAATACATCTTGAACAGTTTGCCCAGGAGGGACTGAGAACACTTTGTGTTACGCAAAAGGTTCCTTCCCGTTCAAGTTTCGACAAATGGCTTAGTGCATACCAGAACGCCAGCGCATCAATTTCTGAGAACCGCGAGCGCCAAATGGATCGTGTGTCCGAAGAGCTCGAGTCATCGCTGCACCTTTTAGGAGGCACAGCCATCGAAGATAGACTGCAAGACGGAGTCCCGGATGCTATAGCCCTTCTTCGACAAGCGGGCATCAAGCTGTGGGTCCTCACAGGTGACAAAGTTGAGACCGCCATTAACATTGGATTTTCGTGTAATCTTCTCGAAAACGAGATGCAGATCTTGGTTCTCAAACAGTGCCAAGAGCTGGAGACGTATTTGAAAGTATTCTCTCTTGAAGGAACCGAGCAAGAGCTCAAACTGGCTGTAAATGACCATTCTCCCGCGCAGGGGAATCATGCGTTGGTGGTGGAAGGAAATGCTCTAGGTGAGATTCTATCAAACGAAACGCTTGTGCGCAAGTTTGTGCTTTTGTGTAAGAACTGTAAAGCTGTGCTGTGCTGTCGAGTCTCTCCGGCGCAAAAGGCGTCCGTTGTCAAAGTTGTCAAGGACCAGCTGCACGTGATGACATTGGCTATTGGTGATGGTGCAAACGACGTGGCGATGATCCAGGCAGCAAGCGTGGGAGTCGGGATCGCAGGAGAAGAAGGCCGACAAGCAGTGATGTCTTCTGACTACGCCATTGGCCAGTTCCGGTATCTCACAAGACTCGTTCTTGTACACGGAAGATGGGGCTATAAAAGACTCGCTGAGATGGTTCCCTGTTTCTTTTACAAGAACATAACCTTTACCTTCACGCTTTTCTGGTACAACATCTACAACGACTTTGACGGGTCGTATCTCTACGAGTACACCTACCTGATGTTTTACAACTTGGCCTTTACCTCTCTTCCTGTGATTTTCCTCGCAATCTTGGATCAGGACGTGTCAGACACTGTATCCCTTCTTGTTCCACAGCTGTACCGATCCGGGATTCTGCGGCTAGAATGGTCCCAGTACAAGTTTATATGGTACATGGTTGACGGGCTGTACCAGTCTGTGATTTCCTTCTATTTCCCTTATCTGCTTTACTACCGTGCTAGGTTTGTATCAGATAGCGGGTTGCCCGTGAACCACAGATTCTGGATGGGGATCATATGCGCTCTTATTGCTGTTGTGGCTTGCAACCTCTATGTTCTCCTCCAGCAAAAGCGTTGGGACTGGGTTTCTCTCCTTATTTACGCATTCTCCATCCTCATAACCTTCTTTTGGACCGGGGTGTGGTCGGCAGGACCCTTGGCTAACGAATTCTCCAATGCTGCCCGCCAGATCTTGGGAACAGCAGCCTTCTGGGCTTGTTTCTTTGTCGGAGTTTTAGTGTGTCTCTTGCCTCGATTCTTCTTCAATTCGGTGATGCATCTCTATCGTCCGAAGGATGTTGATATCATCCGAGAAAGGGTTGAAATGGGTGACTTCAAATCGTATCCCGAGGGATTCGATCCTACCAACTTTTCCGACCTTGAAACGCATCGTAGAATGCAACCGATGCGTTCAGGGGAAGAACCAGATATTGAGTCTCACCATTCAAACAAACTGAAGCGCACGTTCAACTCGCTGAGAAAGCCGATCGATGAGATCTCCCGGTTGAGGCATAAGATGGTGGCAAAGGGTGAAATGGGCTCCCCTCGTATGTCAAGGGTGTCCACTACACACGAGCTGCCTGGGCTTCCCCAAGCGGAGTCCCTTTTGAGTAAGAGGAGGGATATTTAAAGACTGTAATGTATTTTTTTAACCAAGCGCAGCAAAGGGAAGTGACGCAAATTGCCAAAGTTCTCAGAGCATATCAATCAACCAGGGCACTAAGGTGTATTCGGTCTCACTCAAAGTGATGCAGGATATACACGCTATTTATACTGTGACGTTCATGATTTGCACGTTCATGCACTGATGACGGAATGGCTTCATCTAGAACGTTCGCTCTAACACATATGGAGGAAGACTATTCATCATTTGCGGACTGAACAACTTAATGTGACCTTCAAAGGCTAGTATAGAACCAAAAGCGACCTTTCTCTTTTGGCTGAATGTATATTCAAGAAGAATCTGAAATTATATGATGTCGCCATGTAGCCCGACCTCGTGCAATGTTTCTGTCCATATCGAGATGAAGGCGGTATTGAATCCCTGCGCACCGAGTAAATTGTTTGTTTGATATTCCTTCGGAATTCTCTGTATCTAAAAGTTTCTCTCTCGTTGTTGAGATTTTCCCCCAGTTTGCAAGCTGCTAGCATTTTCCGGGTAGTATCATCTGCTGTTATTGAGGCTATTTGAAGACTTCAATATGTCCTATGGCTTTGTAAATCACTGGAACTTGAATCCAGGCTACATGGCAAGACGAGACGAGCGCAAGCTTTTATATGCTCTCGGTGTAAACCCAAAGGACGTGGCCTCAAAACGTCGAAAATAATGATGACGTTTCTTGTAAGTACTGTAATATAGTACAGAGAACAGCATTCAGCAGGACTTGCTGCATCTGGTGGGAAGAATGAGTAATGTTAATCTACGCGGGAAATCCCTATCTATGAACCCTATGCGTGTTACCGTGAACATGAATCAAAATACGTTTCTCTAATGAATCGACTAAGTTGAAGATTGCTGCATAAAGCTAATAGGGTTAAACTATTAGAAAGTAGATCTATCCAACAAGTCCTGTTTCTTTTTCAATAAAAGACTGACAAATGTAGATGTATTGTGGTGATATCAATTCTACAGGGGCATCTCAAGGCCTAGGCCTTGTGCGTTAGAGTTGTTTGACACAAACGTTTAAACCAGCTCCAAATTTACTGGTATCCTCCAGATGCTTAGATCGACATATATTGACATTTATCTATCAGTCGGAACGAGGACACTTTCCGCTAATCAAAAACTCTCTCCAGAACAAGTACATATTAACATGCTTAGAAAACCTCATTCAGGAATGGCAGAACAAGAAGTTTCCCCGTGTGCACGGTTTGATGGCGAGTGCGAAGAAATACGAGGATGTCTCTTTGCTTTTTGAAAAATTCTCGACCTCCTACCACGAGTACTAGCAGGTCGGCGTTTATCAGTACCGGATTGATAAAAACATTGCACCGGTCCTCACGAGCTAGCCCGGAAAGTAATGCTTCAGCACGGAGCCTCTCGCACAGTTCTCTCGATGGAGGTTTACAAATTTGTGAAATGAATTTGATGAGCTTCTTTTTCTGCATCACTTCTTGAGGATTATTTTTAGCAGTTATGCAGCTGATTAGGGGAAAGTTTGATAGCTTGTGGCAATTTCGAAAGAACACAAATTTCAAAGCGCAAAGAGACATTTACTGACTTGTTTTGAGCTGTACCAATCTTGTTGATGCAGTTTCAGTGCCGTTTTCAGCCACTCTGTTGAGGGTCAGCAGATCTGGCGGATCTGATCAGATCTTTTTTCTGTCCCTGGATCTGGATCCACCCCATCTATGTCACATCAGATCCGAAATATTGACAAAAGTTGAAAATTTCAAGATCTGAAAATTATATAGTTGGTTCAAATACAGAATTCTATTTAGAAACTATCTAGTCTTTTCAATGTAAATGTTATGTGCACGTAAATTGACCCTTTTTCGGAAACATGATTGCAAAAACGTGCATATCTTTGCATATCTTTGCATATCTTTGCATATTTTTTTCATCCTAGATCCGGATCTGATCTTTTTCGAGATCCTGGATCTGGTGATCCTTACATCTGTTCAAGCTTTATTGAGTTTTTTCGCAATCCGTCTCTCCTTGCCGTTTCCACAATCCGTTTCTTACATCTAATTTTCAACAAGATAAATCATCACCTCTCTCGGAAAATGTCAAATACCTAGGTGTCCCGATACATGGTGTTGACAGGCTCATGGAGTACGAGAAGATTATCCGCAGGTTGAGGCGTACCTGCTATATGGATCTACCTTTAGTGACGCGAGTATTTGCGATCAATGTCTATATCTTTTCCACGATATGTCGGATTATCAGCCATAATCCGGGAAAACAATGTGATGCAACTTTGGAAAAAAAAAAGTTGGTCATGCCTTTTCTGAATGAGAAACGACTATCATGTATAAGCATGTATGAATTGCGGGGAAGGTCATCATGCGGATAAGTCACTCATGATATGTCACATCACATGCGTTCCCCCACATCAATCGGTATATAAAAGAGGCCACAAACCTCAACTATGTAGCTGCTTTAGGTAGAATAAAAGCCTTACATTGTCAAACATAAGTGGACGTTATTACTATCGATTACTGGACATTATAAGAGAACAATCAAGACTGAGAATGAATCCGACCGAGGCTTCAAGATCCCCGAACTATCAACACGATATACTTCCTTGACGCACATGATCCGATCAGATGCATATATCGCGAAGCTGATGAACCATGTAAGGAGAAGGATACAAGAGGGAGAAAAGGGACTTTCAGCTAGCCGCATTCACACACCCTGCCGATTAGGAGGGCTGGGCCTGATTGATCTCACCCATCAACTCAAAGGGAAGAGAGCGAAATGGATTTATCAAACCCCAAGATCTGACGAGTTTCCGTACAAGTACTCTCGAGTACTTATACAGGATGCAATCACTCTAGGGTTGGAATCACTAAATGAAGGGAAGCACTATACTGCGGCATGGTTTGTATGTCTGTTATACTCGAAGCCTAATAGCTTCAGGGCTCAATGCTGGCCAGCATTGTGGATCACACAAGCCGCATCAACCACCAATCTTCAGAGTTACTTATCAGCCTGGTTCGAAAATGTCAGGACTTGCGCAAAGCATACGTTTAAAATCAACGATAATAACAAGATCGGTTAAGAGAATTCCTGGAGGTTGGACCCATCGGCAAGGAGCTAGAAGACTCCCCAATCGCTTTTCGAAGACGTTCACTTAAAGGGATAAGTGATGTCATGTCACATCTCATTGATAAGCGGACTAAAGAAATTGGAATCAAAGCCCAAACATTTCATCACCGACACAGCCACTTCTGTAGAACAAAAGGAAACAACCCAATAATTCCTAGATAGATGGGCCCAAGCTATACAGCCTTCGCCTATGGAATAGAGGAAATTATGGGGGCATGTGGCTACGCCCAGGAGCGCTTCAAAAGTACCACCTATTTTTGCTAGGCAGTTTTCACTCCAGGATGAAGCCTAACCTGATTCAAGGCTCTCAAGCTCAGAGTAGCCCTTTCGCCGCGAGGCCAGAATGTGCGCTATGTCTCGAAATCCAAGAATCGGTTCAACATATATTTTATTACCGCCCGGTGGTGAAACATTTCCAGGCGGTCATTTCCAGCGAATTACCAGATCAAGAGATGACTCTAGACAAATTGGTAAATGGACACAATCACAACACAAAGCAACTACTTGGATACAATCTACTTCTCTCCGCCATCTTGTTCGCCCGAACAAAACGACGATATGCCACTGAGGTCCCTCGACCTCGAACGGCTGAACAATGGCATCGCTGGGTACTTCACCGAACAAAATTTGTCTCATGTTGGCGTTTGGCGGAAGAATTGAGAGAAGCAAACTGATAGCGACTGAATCACACTCAACTCATTCTGAGATATGGAATTGACAATCAACCAATGAGGACACCGAACCACCACCCAACAACTTAGTTAATCTGGTTGACCTTTTTACAGATACCAGTGTCAATGGTATTGAATTTTTGGTCAATGGACTTCAATACAACACAAGTACGTTAAAAGATATACTGCGGGACGCGTTTTCTTCAATCCTGGAACACAACATTTTGTTATACTGTAACCTTCATGTAGAGGTCATTTCAGTCGAGAGAGCTCACCAATCTGTTGTAACTTCAACAAACCGTTTCACGGAATGTACCCGGAGTAGCAAATCGGTCACCAAGTAGAGAGCGAGCTACTAATGAGAAACTTCAATGTCCTAACATCGGGAGGGAGAAAGTTGAGCCATTTACGGTTCACGACCCATTGAGCTTACCTCTGACTTTTCCTTCTGCTTAAAGAGTTAGTAGCCAGTAGCCGCTTCCAACATGCGTGCGGTCACACAGATTGAGATAGACACCGCTTGATTTACGCAGACTCAGATATCTTGACGTCATTCTAATCAGGGTTTCATCAAGAGGATTATGCAGCATTGCTCAAGCCCTTCTATCTTCAGCTGCTTGAAACACCCTTCTCGTTCAGGAAAAGTTTGACCAAAAATTACACAACAGTCTTATTTTATGCGGTTAGTTACTTGTCACTCAGAATCTCCATGGAAGAACGCAAAGCGTTCAATTTCAGGTATCGACATCTCCTCACTCGCAATAATGTTATTACAGCCCCCATGCTCACGTCTCGTCGCAGGATTCCACAGCCTTAGGCTCCTCATCGCGAGGTCCATTTACCGCGCCGCAGTGAGAACAGAGATACTTGATTGATGCCGGATCAGCGCAATTCGGCGGGGCTAGCCCATTGTTCCATGAGCACGTGCCGCAGATGAGGGCAAACCTATTATTTGGCGACATTTCGTCGTCTCCAACCAAAAGACGCAAAATATAGTCGAAAGCCCCAGTTTTATTCGAGACAGGTTTCTGCTGCTCAACTTTTACTTTTTTCTGCTTCTCCATGATTCTCCCCTCGAGTTTATCAAAATACTTTTCTGCATCTTGACGATACAATTGATCGTCTGCAGAAAGTTTTTCTTGATTTGTTTCAACTTCACTTATAGCATTTGAATCTTCTAGATTGCCGAATTTCTTAAGCATCTCACTCAGTTTAGAGAAATTGGTGAGATTTTTGATCTCTGACAAAATGTCTCTTTGCGATTGTTGCAGATGCTCCAATTTCTGAAGTTGTCGATTTTTCTGAAACTTCTGGAGAAGAGTCACAACCCGCAACGACAAAAGCATAAGCAACGGACATATAAGAAGCCCCCCCAGCTGCTGAGACGAAACATGTGATAGCGACGGCAAAGAGAAAAACAAGTAGCTCAAGTATACCAGATACGCGAGTGGGAACTTGGTCAGAATATGGTACTTGACAGTACGGGACCTCAACTGTGTTTGAACGAGATTTCTCTCGCATTTTGTCACGTTTTGAGAGATTTTCGTCAGTTTCGTCTCATAGTTGCTGAAGTTTAGGTCTTTTTCTTTCCTCCACCAAACCATTATGAATACGAGGTGTAGGGTTCCTGCAACAGCTCTTAGGTTGAAAAAAAGGTCGTGTGTGGCTCCAATGCCTAGTATCGATATTGATTTTACGAGGCTAAACGAGCCTATCAAAACCAAAGATGGGCTGGTTATCTTGGAGATTCAAGGGGAGCTGAATTTGCCGTCTGCTCATTCAGATGATGATCTGTACATCAAAGACGGCCACCACGATGCTATAAGGTTTGGGAAATTGGAGTTGCAAGATAAAGAAGCTATTCTTTATGTGGGTAAATCCCAGAGGCTTATAGGTAAAGTGGTAAAACTTGATCCTCCCTTAGGATTGCTAAAATTCCCTGCTCAAGACCCTTCCCTCGATAATTCAGAAGCTAAAGTCACACTCACCGACATAATTGAGAAAAAAATTGTCTTCTCGCACAGACCGCTGCCGATTATGTAAAGAAATGGTAAATTAGGTGAAGGATCCACCTAGCTGTCGAAGTTTGACAAACTCAAGGCCATTTTTCTCCAAAATGAGCCCATTCCTCAACAGCAATCGCAGAATCGGATCGTTCGGGTTGGAGATCTTTACATATTCATCGCTTGACTCAATCATGTTGTTCAGCAAACTTTCAATCATATGAATACTCTGGTCTTTCCATTTATCAGCCATTCCGCCATCTCCTTTGTAATACTCATGTAAACTATGCTCGATCAAGTAGTCACTTATAACTTTTTGACAGCTGCTCATTAAAGTTTCTTGTTTGTGTTCTAATTGAGTTTTGATCACGTTTCGAGAATGTACCGCTTTCCCAGATGCAATCTCTTCCTTTAAATCGGCCATTGTCTGTTTTAATTGGTTGATTCGAGCATCCAGCAAGTTCATCAGCATAGCCATGTCATCATGGTACTGTTGGTGAGAGTCTACAGCATCCTGAGCGTTTTTCAAACTCGCTGCAAATGCTTCGCTCACCATCAGGTTGTTAGATACATTCTCCGAAAGCATCATATTCATTAAACTGATACTTAAAGCATCTCCCCGTTCAGGATAAAACGGCACTTTGGAATTGGCTTCGTGAAGGGCTAAAATTTTCAGCTTTCTCTGTGTTTCCAGAGGAAGCTTCTGTAATCGGGATTCATTTTGCGCTTTCAGCTCCCTCGCCTGGTCCTTTGCCAGTTTGAGAAATTTACCTTTCAAAGCAATATCCTGGCTCAATCGCTGCTCATATGCCTCGTCTATCGACTGTTGTTCTTCCATCAATCTAAAAAAAAATATAAGCTCGCACCCAGGTTCGAACTGGGGACCAACAGATTTGCAATCTGACGCGCTACCACTGTGCCATACGAGCTTATAAAAAATGTCGGAAAGGTGGTTGTATAAGTGGGCAAAAATCAGAGGTGAACAAATGTTAGAACTGTTAATTTTTGGTTCTCCCCTTGTGTCCGCTGAGGAGGGTCTGATGGGCTTCATTGCTAAGTCTAATGGCAAGGCTCGTTATAGTTAGACCAAGCTATGTGCTTGCTGCCCGCACCACTATGTTGGTAAATCCTTTCCGATTGGCTCTTTCGTCAAGGTCATAAGCACAGTTTCAATTGCTAGCGTGAAAACTCATGAAGTGGGGCAACTACAGAAAAGTTTTTCTGAGTGAGAGCTTGATACCAACGATATAAAGTGGAAGTTCAGATTATTATTTGAATTGATATGCGTCAAATATTCCTACGTGAGTGTCGACAAGATTGTAATCAGATGAATATCTTTTTTCCGCTTTAAGTTCGTGGTTTTGTCAAATCGGTGGTTCGATGTCGCAGATGTCTTGCAGAAACAGGTTTTCCGGGGCGTACAATAAGATGATCAATAAGAATGGAAAAAAGAGCCCCTCAAAGATGACTTTGATGTCATAGCCGCAAATGATGCCTTTTGAAACGGAAAAATAGCAAGATCGAAAGAAAGGGCAAGACCAAATATCTGGATCTTTGAAACAAACAATCAAACCAGTTGAAAGAGAGTGTACGAAATGGTCCATTGGATAATTCTAAACTATAGTGCTCTTATTACGTGAGATATGGCCGTTAATTACGAGTTTGGAGAACAAATCGGACTGAGCCGATTGTTTAGCTGGGAACTTATCTAATACACACGTTTTTAAACCCAAAAATATGGTTGAGAAAGATCGGCACATGAGCCATGTGAAGTATACTTGAATGAAAAACGGCTTTCAATTGAGAGAAGCTTGAGCCCAGAAATTTAGGGGAATATCGCGAGGGGCACCTTACAGGGGCACCTTACTGGGGCTCCTCAGCTTCAAATTGGTCATCGCACGACCACCAACTGAAAAATGTCCGATCTCAACACCGCCTTAATCCAACAATTAGATGACTCCTCTAAACAAGAGATTTTGAAATTCGTCGAGTCTGAGAACTCAAAGTCTAAAATCCAAATGTCTGTGCACAACTTTACGGACAAGTGTTTCAGCAAATGCGTCACAGGACCTATCTCTTCAGGACAGTTGAGCAAGTCAGAGGAAGGATGCATGAATGACTGTCTGAACAGATTCCTCGATGTCAACATAAAAGTTGTCCAACAGTATGTATTTTCCACTTTTTCTATTTTCCGATTTTGTACTAACCAATCAGACTGCAGAATGCCTCAAGATGATTGTATATAGAAGGGAGGAATCGTATTTAGTTGATCAAGGTCGTCTCCGTAGAGTTTTTTAACCACATCCGCTGTTTGTAGCAGTACTTCTTTCACTTTTTCATCCTTTAGCTCTTTCCAGTTAATGGAGACAACGTAGACAAAGTCCAGCCTAAACTGCTTGAAGAAAATTTGGCCCGTTTCGAAATTTTCATGCAAGCTTGTCAGAAACTCGTTCATGTATGACATCACACTGAGAACGAGCGGCTCGTCAACATACACCATGGGAGTGGCTAGTGGTCGAAGAAAGAGATGGCATAATGTCTTGAACCACTTGACCTGGAACCGGAACTCGTGCGGTCTCGTGGATGCGGAGATGCGAAGGAACTGTTGGAAGAAGAAGTGGAGCATTTCGTAGTTTTCCTGATGATTCTCAGCCCCGTTGATGATACCAAACTCCATCAATTTTTCTTTTTTGTCCCGGCTGGTGAGCCTGGAGAGTTCCAGCTGAGCGGAGTAAACTTTCTCCAAGAGGGAGAGGGATTCGGCTGGAAGAGAATTGTTGTGCGGTAAAGACGTCAGTAGATGTGGTTGAATCTTTGTGAAAAGATGAGAGAGTGAACTGGAATCCAGCTGACGTGATTCTACTCTATCAAGACTCTCCAGTATCAGCTGGAAAGTGACATCTTTGACGGCTGTATCTGTGAAGCACCCCAAAAGCTGGAGAAAGAACGGGAACAGTTTGAACCAGTTGTTGACCACAAGAAAAGAGTCAGAATTGGAGGAAAGTTTACGCATTACTACTCTCACATTCTGCACATTTTCCATCCATTCCTGAGTGTTCAATTCGGGCAACGGTTGATCTCTTAAAAGGCCTCTCAGCATTTCCCGTTTTTTCGCCAACCTGTAATCCGACTGCTGAGGGAGTTTTTTCATAAGACGAGTTATATACGCATTGAATACCAGCGATCTGGTGTTCGTCTGAAACTCGCAGTCAAGCCCCTCCACCAAGCGAAGCGCAGCATCGTGATTTTCTAGACTGTATTGCTCACACACCTTTTCCTGCAGCTCTCTGTTACCGTCTGCTGGTGGGGTACTCTTGACGGGCAATGAAACATGGTTCTGTAGTCGGTGTGTGGATTCAAGGATGTTGATGATGTTCATGCGATGAAATGGTGGCCAAGTACATAATTACATCAAATAGAAATACTACAAATAGAATGTTTTAAAATTTCAAAATCTTGAAAAAGAAAATGTAGTCCGACATTAGTGAAAATAACTCCTCACTTAAAAAGCGTGACCCCGCACGGAGTTTAGAGGGCCGTTGGGAGAAAAAAAAAAAAACAAAGGTAAAAAAAAAACACTAATGTCTGCCAACAACGCATTTCGCAGGTTTCTCAATAGTGAGACAGGTCCAAAAACAGTACATTTCTGGGCACCAGCTTTAAAGTGGACCCTGGTGATTGCAGGAGCAAGTGATTTAAAGAGACCGGTGGAGAAATTGAGTGGTACGCAACAAGTAGCTCTTGCAGCTACGGGAGTAATTTGGACGAGATGGTCTTTTGTCATCAAACCGAAAAATATGCTTCTCGCTTCGGTTAATTTCTTTCTTGGCTCAGTGGCAGGCTACCAGATGTACAGGATTGCAGATTACAGGTTTAAAAAGGGCGACGATTTGAAAGGTGTGTTAAATTACTTCTATAAAGGACCGTACGAAGATGAACAATGACTGCTGGATGTGTCTGTTGGTACTCAATCATAAGGAGGGTGCTATATTTAGTTAAATGTGATGTTGTTTCTGTTGAGAGGGTTGTTTGTTGAATTGTTCCTCTTTTGGCTACGAGAATTTTACTATTTTCTGGTTGTTCCGGTGATCTTATATTCTGTAAAGGTGAGCCTGACGAGCACCTGCGCTATCAATGTGAAAAAAATGGAACCACAGTCGTTTTATTCCCGTCATCCATGCATGAAGGTGCGTATTGTCCATGCACGTTGAACTGTAGGCGTCCAAAGAGACGTCTGGAAGCCTGGAAGGGTATGGCTTTGCATACAATAAATTTTCGAATTGACACAAGTAAACTATAATAAAAAGTGGATTTTAATACTGTGGGTCAGTCGCGATTGTCTTTTATCAGGTACCTGTTGCGTCAAAATTTGTCACCCGGCTTTGATCAATCGAGGCACTTTGAATGAGATATGTCTGATTTCAGTCAGCTCACCTTTTATAAACTTGGTCCCACCCTATAAGAACTTTCGGAGAATGGCCATTAGCCTAGTGTTGTTGCGCTTAGGCATGGAATCTTTTCATTTATGATCAGCTTCTACAGCAAGTCGAGCTGGCAAAGTATCATGCACAGGAGCGCTAACCCCTTGCGGTGACAGATTATCAAGTTGCCAAGTGCCGTCATCGTGAGATATTTTATCTTTTGACAGGCTGAGGGGGGCCAATCATTCTGTAACATAATTATTTATCGGGATATTGTCATTCTACTCGACATCAACATCGCAAGAGTAATGTCTTCTAGAGTTGTCGCTCTATTTATCACCTCTTTATAGCAGCAGATCTCAGGAGTCAGTCACATTGCTCGCCTGGTGACGTATACAGTCAGCAGGAAAAGCCAGGGCTGTTGAGGAGGAAAACTGCGGCCACAGATTATGATACAATCATTTATTTCGAATGAAAAGGAGATCAGGGGTGATTTTTGCGTGGTGGCAGTGTGAAGAACCATCAGATGCAAAGGAGACTCAGAGGATAAAAAAACGGACACTTTTGACTTTAGATAGAGATATTGAAAGATGAGGGTGCCTCCAGGGGTAGTGCGAGAACAAAAGTTCACTATAACAACCTAACCTTTGGCTTTAAAAGCATTACACACATCACGATTGAATCGCATTAGAACACTCTCTTATTTACTCCTTGCAAATTGTCATTAGTTGTACTCAATACAAGAGGAGACCGCCAGATCAATCTCTAAACAGTTCATTTCTCAGACTTTTGGGCTCGAATCAAAGAGAAGAATCTCTCATTATTTTACCAGTATTGACGCCTTCTGATATTTTATTTTGGGAGCCCTCATAGGGTCATTATCCATTCTAGTGAAGGATTTTGGTTGTGATGCTCTTCAAAAGGCAAAGTTTTTCGGAATAGATTTCAACCAGGGCAATCTACAATCGTTTTTTTTTGCATTCTCGGTACTTGCTATAACTAACTCCGAGCCTCTTTCGCATCAGCAAGAGGACCATTTCAAAGCAAATCCATTGACTAAACTGTACAAACCTTTGCAACCATCTTTCAGTGACCCGAAATCACCAGTAGAGACGTCACTTTGATCAGCGATGATGGCATGCTCGTCACAAATAACCTCTGCTCAATTGATCCCCAACTATAAACCTTGCTCAACATCGTGAACTTCATCAGCCTGCTTTTCGGGAGAAATCTCCTTCTGCGGCACAACGTCATTATTGGTCTCACCTTCTTCCCCATCATCCCGCTCATTCTCTTTTATAATCTCCTCACTCTCCTTCCCGTTCTCCTCATGCTCCCCATTCTCCTTGTCACCCTCCTCATTTTCAGACATCTCCTCATCGTTCTCGCTCATTTCCTCCTCCGACATCTCATCGTGTTGATCAAACTCCTGCGCAATCTGATCTATCTCCTCCTTATACTGAGCCATCTCCTTGAAAAGAAACCCATTCAACTTGGTCAGCCTGGAACTCCACACGTTATTCAAACGAGTCAGGTTCTCCACCTTGGCTTGAAGTGCTTTGATAAGCATCGTACTACGAAATCGCTGCAATTTTTCGTTTTCCAAAACACCCTGCAGTTTTGCTAAAACATTCTCGTCCTCATCTACATCCATACCATCTTCGTTATCGAGTCTTGCCAGAAGCTCATCTTTGTCTTCACCATGCCGCGAATACCATTCCATAGTCTTTGAGTCGTCTACAAGCTGCAAGTCTTTGAGATCTGGAATATCTCTCACTTTTTGAATCAAAGTTCGAAAGTCTTGGTCAATGACATTATTCAACGCAAAAACTCGTCCTAATACTTGTTTATTCTTTGGATTCAACACCGCAGAGAGTCGCGTAAGATCATCCACCTTGTCGTTGGCACTTTTTATCATATGATGTATCTCGTTTTTGTTCTTGACAATCTCTGCATTCTCAGTCAAGAGGTTGTTTGATTTGCTCAAAAAATCACCGGGGTCAAACCCAGCAGGAGGCTCACCATGATCAGCTAGTGCCGCTCGTATTGCAATGAGGTCTTCTATAAAAGTATCCGTTTCAAAGGACCTTGAAAGGATTTCATTTTGAGTTTGAAATGCTTCCATGGTGTGAGTTGAGTGCAAAACGAAATGAACAATTATATAGAGGTGTCCCAGTATAGAATCCCAGGCAAAGCTGGCTGTCAGAAAACTCATGTCTCAATTAAGCAACTCTGGTCTGAAAGGTGTCTCCGTTTAGTTTTAATAGAAATCTGATACGATAATCCTATTTTTTGTTCCACCTCGAATGTCGTCTCGCCAATTTCGATTAGTCATTCGGTCGGCTATCCCACAGCTTTCAAAAACTGATCAGAGCATAACTGAAACGTCAAATTACGATTACAAGCAAATTGATGACACAATTGCCTCAAGCCGGCTCAGCAATTTCATGATGATCAGAAATGTCAATCGATCAGCACCTGAGAAGAGAACAGTCATAACTGCGGCCCGCCTTTTAGGCAATTACTTCAAGTGAGTCAGGATGGTCGTGATTCCCATTGATATTCTTCATTACAGTAAGGTCTTGTGATAAGGATCTGAAGGCTTTTACATAATCATCTGGTGAGTGAATAGTGTCACTTAAATCTGTACATTCCATCACACAGCCTATGCCAAGGCCTGGTAAATCGCTTTGAGAGTGCGAGGCAAATTAACTCAGACGATTAAACTTGACGAATTACATATATATATATATATATCATACAATGGAACACAAATATGTTACTCTTCGATCCAGTTTAAGGAGGTCAATCTTAGAATTATCACAGCTGAATCTATACAACGCGGCCAAATGGTATGTTCTGATCCGACCCGCCATTTTCTAACCAACAGGCTTGCCGAAGCCCTAGATGGGCTGGGCGATTCAGCTGAGCAGACAGAGCCATTTGAAACACCGATAAGCTTGAAAGACATTGACAAAATTCTTCTGGCAAACACATATTTTCAAACCAAAGAATTCAAAAGATGTGCGCATGTCCTTAAAGACTGTCGGTCTGAAAAGGCTCTGTTCCTTAGGTGGTATGCTTTATTTTTAAGCGTGGATCCTCCTTCCAATTCGGTAAAAGACTCCCCAAACAATCCTGAACTGGGGAATATACTGATGGAGATGGAAGATGTTTCTGAGGTTGAAAATAGTGCATTTTTGCTGTATTTAAAAGGTGTAGTACTCTCCAAGAAGCATTCTACAGCTGAGAGTCAAAAATGTTTTCTAAGGTCCGTAGTTGTCTATCCTTTGAACTGGTCGTGCTGGCTAGAGCTTGTCAGTACGCTCAAAACATTCACAGAAGCCATAAATATGTTTGAGTCGTTGAAATCTACCGCCTCAGCAAACCCGTTG